>CM066339.1:1817500-2073016 GCA_033807585.1 Hydrophis major | reverse complement strand
CACTTTCAAAAGAATGAAAGAGAATAATCTGCTTGGGGACAAGTATCAGCAATAATATAAGAAGATGAAGAGGAAGGGAGGAAAGAAACAAAAGGGGAGGAAGGGAAGGGAAGAAGAAAAGGGGGAGTGAGGAAGGAAGGGAGGGAGGGAGGGAGGGAAGGAAGGAAGGAAAGGAAGGAAGGGAAGGAAGGAAGGAAAGGGGAAGGAAGGAAGGGAAGGGAAGGAAAGAAGGAAGGAAGGAAAGGGAAGGAAGGAAGGAAGGAAAGGGAAGGAAGGGAGGGAGGAAGGAAGGAAGGAAGGGAAGGAAAGAAGGGAAGGAAGGAAGGAAAGAGAAGGAAGGAAGGAAGGAAAGGGAAGGAAGGAAGGGAAGGGAAGGGAAGGAAGGAAGAAAAGGAAAGGAAGGAAAGGAAGAGAAGGAAGAAAAGGAGGGAAGGAAAGAAGAAAAGGGAAGGAAGGAAGGAAGAAAAGGGGAGGGGGGAGGAAAGAAGGAAGCTGTAGAATGGGCAGAACAATTTGCTACTTAGCTCAAACTTTGGGGAAGGATCTTATTTTGAAGCCTATTTTCGTGGCATTCTGGCTGGGACCAATTGGTTAAATTCCCGTTTAAAATAAGATGAAACCAAGGGATACATGGCTGGGGGTTGGGGAGATAAGCACAGGGAAAACATCAAAGCCTACTTTGTGTGTGTGTGTGTGTGTGTGTGTGTGTGTTTTTACTCCCTCCACCCCCGAGAAAACAGGAGGCTGAACATGTTGGGAAGCAGGTGGAGTTTATCATAAATGAGATAAAATTGGCACATTAACACAGAAAGAATCAGAGGTATCAATGGAAGGTTTCCATGGAAGAGCAGGTGTTGGGGTGCAGGGGAAGGAGAATGAAACTGTAAAATTTAGATTTTTCTTTCTTCTGCAGCCCGTGCAGAAATGTGCCTCTCACGTCAGGAACATCTCCTATATTTCATTTCCCAAAGTAAGTTAATCTCCGATGCTTCTAGCTGGCAAATCTTTTGGAATCAAAGGAGGTTCCACAATTAGGTGGGGGACACAGAAAAGGGCCTTCATGGAAAAATCACTCCCTCTCAGGGACGGTTGCACCCCGCACAATGCCATTTCTTTTCGGAAAGATCCCCCAAAAATGTAGTGTGTTTTTTTTTTTCCCCCAGTCGATCCAGGGAACTCTGAAGCCAACAGGGGGTTAATTTGATTGTGTCTCTGCTCACAGGTGGTGGACTGGTGTTGTTGTGTCGTTTTATATTGTGGGTTTTTAATGTGGCAAACCGCCCTTGGTTGACTCTGTGTGAATTGGGTGGCCATAAACATTTTGTGATGACCCAAAGGGGCCTGGCACAAAAGCTACAAAGTCACGAAAGTAGGTAAAGTCCCTTTAATTCCTCCAACTTGGCCCCCAATGTCCAGTTATCATCGGTTGGAAAAAAAACTGTCCCAAGAACAGTTGTTAAAAGGAAGAAATTCAGTCCGAACCCAAAGTACATATAAATTATAAATAAAAACCAACACAAAGCACAACGGCAGCAATTAACGAGATGGGGCAGGATAAGGAATTGCAGACTTCAAAAGATAAGGAAACGCACACATACTTGGGAGGATGCCAGAAGTCAGATAAGACTTGACAAACCAAAATAATTTCATGCTTTGCTTCCAGCAAGGTGCTGTGCGCAAATGCCCTTTTTTATCCTGTTTTCCCAGCTGCAGGTAAGGAAGGGAATCAGGTCCTTTTTCTCCCCGTAACCCATGTTGCTCCCTTATCCATTCCTCCCTGCGTGCCCTAGGATGAAGAGGGGGTGGGCCTGGGTCTTCCTCCAGTTTGAGAAACACAGATGTACAGCCCTATCAGCTGTGCCTAAGAAGCACATGAACACGAGCCCAAGTTTCGTATTTTCATCTAATTAAGAAGGAAATTTTATCAGAAAGCTAGAAGCTCTTCCTTGCATGCACGGAGCAGAGGCCAAAAGCACCAGGGTGAGGTGGGGAGGGGTCAACCTCTTTTTTTCCTTCCCTTCCTTCCTTCCTTCCCACAAATTGCCATCAGTTGAAAAGAGGAGGGGGGGGGAAGAGATGACTCACTGCTTAGGATGTGTCAAAATCCCGCCCGCTGGGGCACTTCTCTGGCTGTCTGATCTCATGACTTGCATTTCCAGCGTTGGGGACATTGGGGGGGATGATCTCTGCAGGGAACCTCCAGGTGATGGATGGACCTCTCATCCCCCCTCTTCCCCTCCCCAACATCCCTTATCCTTGGCTCTGGCAGGGCTGTGAGGAGGAGGAGGAGGCCCGTTGGACACACGGCCTGAGCCAGCCTGAGTCACACTCGTCTGGCTTCTCTTGGAGATGCCTGGATGGCAGATCGTGGCCTGTTTCCACAGACAATAGTAGTTTTGATGTCTTGCACAGACCGAGATGCATCAAATGGGCCTCTGGCGCCGAGGAGGTTAGTTTAAGAGGGTCTCTCTCTCTTTCTCTCTCAGGAGGATATACTGTATAAAACATTCCGGTTTTATTTTTATTTTCTTTGCTTTTTGCTTTCTTCCTCCTCCTCCTTCCTCCTTCTCCTCCTCCTTCTTCCTCCTCCTCCTCCTCCTCCTCCTCCTTCCTCCTCCTCCTTCTCCTCCTCCTTCTCCTCCCTCTTCTTCTTCCTCCTCCTTCTTCCTCTTCCTCCTCCTCCTCCTCCTTCCTCCTCCTCCTTCCTCCTCCTCCTCCCTCTTCCTCCTCCTCCTCCTCCTTCCTCCTCCTCCTCCCTCTTCCTCCTCCTCCTCCTTCTCCTCCTCCTTCCTCCTCCTCCTCCCTCTTCCTCCTCCTCCTCCTCCCTCTTCCTCCTCCTCCTCCTTCTCCTCCTCCTCCTCCTCCTTCTTCCTCTTCCTCCTCCTCCCTCCTCCTCCTCCTCCTCCTTCTCCTCCTCCTCCTTCTTCCTCCTCCTCCTCCTCCCTCTTCCTCCTCCTCCTCCTTCTCCTCCTCCTCCTCCTCCTCCTCCTCCTCCCTCTTCCTCCTCCTCCTCCTTCTCCTCCTCCTTCCTCCTCCTCCTCCCTCTTCCTCCTCCTCCTCCTTCTCCTCCTCCTCCTTCTTCCTCTTCCTCCTCCTCCTCTTTGTCTCCATCTCTGTCTCCCTGTCTCCAGATTCTTGGCCATGCCGTGTCTGCAATGGGCCCTTTGGGCTAGAGAGACAGACCGACACAGAATGCCCCTATGACACTCGAGGGCAGGAGGTTGGGTGGGACGCAACGGTGGTGTCAATTGTGCAAGCCAGCTGGAAAGTGTGCATCGTCTGGCAGGTGTGTGTGTGTGTGTGATTGTGGAGGTTTGTCAGTGGGCACCGGGGGAATAAGTTGCTTCCCTGCAGATGTTTTTATTTTATTTTTATTTTATTTTTTAAAGCCCTGAGGGTTAGAAATAAATTAAAAAGGGAACAAAAGAAGAGCTCTGCATCTGCAAGAGTTATGACAGCGAGGTGTGAAGAACACTGCGCTGCGTCCTCAATGATTTCTCGTCCCCATTGGGACTTTGTTCGTGTGAGAAAGAGCAGAAATATTTGGGCAGGGGGCATTTTTTTTCACCTTCCCCCGGCGACCCTGAAACCTTGTGTAGAAATACAGTCATAGTCCTTGACTTACGCCTGCCATGTCTGCTGACAAGCGAGACATTTGAGTTTTGCCCTGCAGTTATGTAGTGAGTAACACGGTCATTAAGTGAACCCAGCTTCCATTATGACTCTTGCTTGTCAGACGGTCGTAAAAGGGGAAATCACGTACCTCCGGGGATCCCACAACCGTCATAAAGAGGAGCCGGTTGCTAAGGGTGGGAATTTTGATCGCAAGATCCAGGGGATGGTGCAACGGTCGTTAAGGGTGAAAAACGGCCAAATTTTGATGCCGTTGGAACTTTGAATAGTCACTAAAGGAACAGTTGTAAGTCAAGGGGTCTCTGGACAAGGGAAGGCGAAAGGGCCAGTGGCAAAGATCAGGGGAAGCCCTCAGCCAGACCATGTAGAATCTGGGGGTAAAATTAGGGTCAGCAGATGGTTCTGGTGTGCCAGGAAATAATTGCACACAGAATCTTCTTACAAGCCCATGTGGTTCAGATAAACAGATAAACAGAGTTGGAAGGGACCTTGTAGGTCATCCAGTCTAACCCCCCGCCCAAGCGGGAGGAGGCCCTACACCATTTCTGACAGATGGCAGTCCGGTCTCTTCTTGAAAGCCTCCGGGGATGAAGCTCCCACAACCTCCAAAGACAACTTCTGTTCCACTGGTTGATTGCTGTCACTGTCAGAAAGTTTCTCCTTATTTCCAGGTTGAATCTCTCCTTGTTCAGTTTCCATCCATCATTCCATGTGTGGCCTTCAGGTGCCTTGGAAAATAGCTTGATCCCCTCCTTCTCTCAGGGACAGCCCCTCAAATCTTGGAAGGCTGCTCTCCTGCCTCCGCTGGTCCTTCTCTGTACTAGACTAGCCAGGCCCAGTTCCTGCAACCGTTCGTTGTATGTTTGAGCCTCCAGTCCCCTCATCCTCCTGGTTGCTCTTCTCTGTACTCTTTCCAGAGTCTCAACATCTTTTTAATAGGTTGATTGTTCTCCTTGTCAGAAAATTTCTCCTTATTTCCAAGTTGAATCTCTCTTGATCAGCTTCCATCCATTATTCCCTGTCTGGCTTTCAGGTGCCTTGGAAAATAGCTTGACCCCTTCCTCCTCTCTGGGGCAGCCCCTCAAATACTGGAAGGCTGCTCTCCTGTCTCCCTTAGTTAATCCTTCTCTTCCCTAGACTAGCCAGGCCCAGGTTCCTGCAGCCGTTCATCGTATGTTTTAAACTCCAGTCCTCTACAATCATCCTGGTTGCTCTTTGCCCTCTTTCTAGAGTCTCAACATCTTTTTTATAGTGTGGTGACCAAAACTGGATGCCGTACTCTAGATGTGGTCTTACTAAGGCTTTATAGAGTGGGATTAGTACCTCCCCTGATCTTGATTGTATTCCTCTGTTAATGCAATTTAGGATTGCATTGGCTTTTTTGGCTGCCGCCGCACATGGTTGGCTCCTGTTTAACTGGTTGTCCATCAAGACTCCCAAGATCCTTCTCCCAGTTGCTGCTGTTGAGCCTAGTTCAAAGGAGGTCAGCTTGTAGATTGCTTCTCCCTCTTTCTGAAAGTCAACCGGTTGTTGTGTACTGCAGGAGTGTGGTTACAATCGAAGAGGAAAGAGTGGGTGGTCTCTTGCAACACCCTGTCAAATGATTGCGCATTTCCTCTCGCCAGAGAGCTTGGTTTGTTTGTGAGTTACTCAGGTGTCTGACGTTCTCCAAATAGGACACTTGGAGTATCTTGTGTGTATTTGCAACCGGTTGTAGAAGGGAGAGGAGGAGGAGGGAAAGCGACGGGGGTGTGTGTGTAAAACATTGCAGAGTTTCTTAGTCGATGCTTGTGGAATCTTAGGCCCCATCATTGTTTGTTTTGGTTTGGGGTTAGCGTGTTGTGGGAATCCATGCTATATGGATTGACACACATTGGGGTGGGGAAACCAGGGTGGGTCATTTTCGGTAGCGTGGGGACCAGTATTGCTGGTTCAATAACGACAGGTGGATTTTAGTCCTGCAATCCCATTTTGGCCTTTAGGAATAGAGATTGTCCTTTTATTTTGTAAAAGTTTTTTTTTATTTTTCAAAGACAAACCCTGACAAACACAAACATAAAACATCTGTCTATCTCTCTATCTAAGTCTCACAAAGACTCATTTCTGGCAGAATTTGGGGGAGAGAAAGAAAGACTTCTGCTGCTTCTGCTGCTTTCCTTGCATGGAGCCAAAAGTCTCTCTCTCTCTCTCTCTCTTCCCGTGAGAATGGAACTGGAGACGGTATCCTGCGATCCCAAATAAAGAACGATTGACCGGTAGGAAAACGGGGTGGGGGGTTTTCCTGCAGACAGTTTGGGGCATTTTCCCAGGGTCTCTGGTTCGCGGGATTTAAAATTATGAGTTTGGTGGTCCCTGAGGTCCCAAAGGTTGGCGACCCCTGGACTAGATGACCTCCAAGGTCCTTTCCTACTCTTTTGGTGGTGGCTTTCTCTCAGACTGGAAATGACCAGATAAACCAGAATAATTCGACATTGGAATTATTAACCGATGAAAAAAAACTCTTTTCTAAAAGAAAAGCAGAAATGTCTGGCTTCAAGTAATTATCTTCCTCCGGTGACGCTGACAATGGCGCCCAGCCCTGTTTCCAGCAAATTATAAAGTAATAGCCTCCCATTCACAGGGTGGCAAGTCAACAGGCCATCCGTTAATCTTAAGAAATGATCTCCCTTGCTTTTGAAATAAAATAAACCACCTGTCTTCACTTTTCCATTCATGGCCCAGGATACAAAACAGACGATGCCATGTACACCACACGTCCTCCCCATTTTGGACAAGGACCGTTTCAGAGACTTGTATGGTTTCCACTGGCCTGGCAGGTGAAGGGTGGAGAGCTGCCCCCGCTTCTGCATATTTTAAATCCCCCCGAAGGACACTTTTAGAGAAATATATTGTTGGATGCTAAAGGCTGGCCTAAAAAAAACCCTAACATGAATGAAAATGACAACAGCTCGTTTACTGACCGTTTGAAGTTTGTGATGGCACTGAAAACAGTGACTTATAATGGCTGTTCTTCACGCTTATGACCATTCCAGCAATCCCCGTGGCTATGTGATCAAAATCCAGACTCTTGGAAACTGACTCATATTTATGATGGTTGCAGTGTCCTGAGGTCAAGTGATCCCTTCCTGTGACCTTCTGACTAGGAAGTTTAAGGGGGAAGCCAGATTCACTTAACGACCATCTTATGATCTTTAACATCTGCAGTGAATCACTTAACAGGGAGTTCTAGTTCCGCCTTGGGCATGAAAGCCGGCTGAGTGACTTTAGGACAATCATCAGGAGACGGTGAGTTCTAGTCCCATTTTAGGCACAACAGCTAAGTGACTTTGGGCCAATCCCTCTCTCTCAGTGCAACCCACCTCACAGGGCTGTTGTTGTGAGGAGAGGAGGAGGAGGAGAGAGCAGTCAGTATGTTTGCCACCTTGAGTTATTGGTAAAAAAATAATAATAAAGAAGGGATTAAAATCAAATAAATAATCCACCTTCAAAAAAGATGCCACTGGGAAGATCATGGTTACCTGACAGCATAAAGGGGAACAAAAAAGAAAGAAACAGAAATACCATCCTTCCCCCATATATTTCTCGCATCTTTAAACAGCTTAAAACGACTTGTTGCTTGAGAAAAGTAAATATATCTGAGAACAGATGGAGCCTCCTTAACCATCAAAACTTGCTAACAGACACTTAAGAAACACTCTTTTTTTTTATTGGGGTGGGATGGGGACATTTTTAAAATAATGCAAGGAATAGTTTTGCTTCTCTTCCAAGCATGGAAAACACAAGAGGAAGGATGAAGTTCTAGGAACATCCCTAGGCATTTATTATTCTTGTGTGTGTGTGTGTGTGTGTGCCAACCTCACAAAGGCCATTCCACAACCCCTCCTGAACTTGAAGGAACCATCCAGCCGGCCAGGCGACAGGGTTTAAAAAATGCCTCCCAGCGCTATGTTGGATTATCTAGGTTTTATTTGCAGTTGGGACACTAGTAATCCCTAAATATGGTAAGATGATTCCTCTGTTTATATTATGGGAGAATTGGAATCTGTTTGTACCGACGGTGATCTGTTTGGGTTAAAGAAGTGGTTCCTTGGAAAAAGGCAGAAGGTGGATCCGAGCTGCACTGGCCTTCCCGTTTCGAAGGTTGACCAACCCGTTGAGTTGCCGACGATGGTTCTTCTGTAGTTCTTGGGCAACTTCTGGAGAACTTTAACCTTCCTTAAAGCCAACAAAGCTTGCTTGCTGATGGTGAGTATATAATCTGGCTTCTCTCTCTCTCTCTCTCTGGGTTTCTCAAGATCTTAGCCAGCAAGGGTCATCTGAAGTGTGCTAGGATCACGAGGCTTTGGAGAGAAGATCCAAGAACCTGCTCCGCGGAAAGGACCTTCTCTCTTCGGCCGGAAAGAAAGGACTGCTAAAAGATGGAGGGAAGGTGGATTTAAGCTACGGCTTGATATTATCTGGGTTTTGGTGCGTGGAGGGTTCGCCTGTGAGCTCGAAGTTAGAGGAGAATTAAACCACGAGAAACGCAGAGAAGGGGAAGTGAAGTATTTTCCATTAGCATCCCCCAGTTGTTTGTTTTGTATGCTCCAGTTAGTAGTGTGATATTACCGGAGAAAAAGCTACGTAAGGTTAAGTTAACAACTCTTTAATGCCTTTTTGGCTATGTAGTTACAGTGGGGTCTAGCACTTGGATCATTAGAGAGGAAAACTCCAATAAAACCTGCAACCAGAGTTCCCCCTCCTGACCTTGCCAGCTTTTGGGGGTGGTTGTAGGGCAGCCCTTGGGGGAGGGATCCATCTCAATTTCTCTTCCCTCCTAGGGTGACCCAACCCAACAGCTGGGCTCGGATTGACAGCTCTCCGCCTGGGCCTTTTGCAAAACAAAAGGGGAGTGTAAAAATATCTCCAGTGGCCCCTCTCAAAGTGGATTTCTCTTGCTTATATGACACATGCTAGTTATTTTGGGCACACCGGGGCTATTTTTATGCCCGATGCGCCTCGGTTTGCCACATCGCCATGGGAACGGCGTGGTGGGTAAAGGTGGAAGGCGGTGACCCTGAGAGATGTGGATTGAAGTTCAGCCTCCCCGGATCTCTCGGCTTCTTAGCTCTTCCTCTCCAGGGATCGGAGGATCGATGTTGAAAGGGAGTGACAGCGTCTTAGATGGGGGTTGGGGGGGGTAACAATGGGGGGGGGAGGCTGAGTCACGACTGCCAAAGTGATGGCATTGCCCTTTTTAGAGCCCGCCGCTGTCACCAGGGGTTCAGGGATCTGGTTGCAAAACAGGAGAGACACACCTGGGCCCACCTGAATCTGGCGGAGGAGGCGCTGTAGGAATTGCCAGAGAGGTGGTGGTGAGCAGTGGTCAGATTCGGCTACCTTCCCGGTCAACTTCTCCCTCCCCCCCACCAAGTTGCAAAATGAGGAGTCTTAAAACTATTTGATCGCTTCTTCCCTCCCTTCTTTCTCCCTCTTTCCCTTTCTTTCTCTCTCCCTTCCATTCACCTTTTTCTTTCCTTTGTCTCTCTCTTCCTTTCCTTCCTTCTTTCCTCCCTTCTTCCTTCCCTCCCTCTCTCCTTTCTTCCTTCTTTCGCTCCCTTGCTCCCTCCCTTCCTCGCATTTCCCTTCCTTCTTTTTTCCAGCCTATCTCTTCTTCCTTCCTTCCTCTCTTTCTCCCTTACCTCCATCTTTTTCCTTCCTTGTTTTTTCTAACCTATCTCTCCTTCCGTCCACTCTCTCTCCCTTACATCAATATTTTTCTTTCCTTCCTTCCTTCCTTCCTCCCTCCCTCTCTCCCTCCCTTCCTTCCTCCCTTCCTTCCTCTCTCTCCCCTTATATCCATCTTTTTCCTTCCTTCTTTTTTCCAACCTACTTCTCCTTCCTTCCACTCTCTCTCCCTTACATCCATCTTTTTCCTTCCTTTTTTTTCCCAAACTATCTCTCCTTCCTTCCTTCCTTCCTTCCTTCCTTCCTTCCTTCCTTCCTTCCTTCCTTCCTTCCTTCCTTCCTCTCTCTCTCCCTTATATCCATCCTTTTCCTTTCTTCCTTCCATCCATCCATCCATCCATCCACTTTCTCTTTGAACTGTAATAACAATTAGCAATGAGAGGCAAATTATATTAAAACTCTAAAAAGCACATCCATAAATAGAGGAAAAATACATCCTTACAGCACTTTTCTCTCTTGCAACAAGTTAACACGTTAGAAAGGAGGAGGAAAAAAAAACCCCAAGCAAAACAAAAACAAAGAAGAAAAATGTGAAAAACTTTGGGCTTTTTAAAAACAATAACAACATACACAGAGAGAAACCAACCTGAAAAGGTCTCTGGAGAGATTTATTTATTTTTTTAAGCAAAAGCTTCCAAATCTCAAGGAAAAATGGGACCCCTCTTCCTCCATATGGCACGTCATCCCCCTTTCATCCTTTCTGAAAATCTCAGATTTTAATTGGGAGGAGAAGAAAGTAGGTTAGGTCTCAAACTGCGGATGTCAGATGAAAATAGCTTTGGTTCCCTTCCCCAAAACTGCTCTCGGACGTGATTTAAGGTTCTTAATTCCTTGGTAGATCAACTTGGAGACAGGCACACGTGTGTAGCGTGCTCCAGGGCCATACAAGTTCCTGCCTTGCCATCGTTCCTTCATTTTCAACCTTTTTTTGTGGCTGACCCGTTCCTTCAACCAGAAGCAAACAACCATCTCTTCCAAAGTGGGAAGCCAGTTACTTCAAACCTCAAAGTAGTCCTCCGATTACAGCCACGATTGGGACGGGGATGTTCCTCGCTGAACAAGGCAGTTGTTAAACTGAGGCATGTCTGATTTTAAGACCTTTTTTCTGCCATGGCGGTTAAGTAAATCACTTTGGCTATAAAGTGAGTCTGGTTGTTAAGCAAATATCTGTTGACTTTGCTTGTCGGAAGCTGGCTGGGAGGGTCACGGATGGTGATTTCCACCCACCCACCCAACCTGGGATGTTGCAAGTACATGCCAGTGGCCAAACGCACCTGAATTTTTGTTCCCAAGACGCAGGGATGCGGCAGTGGTCGTAAGTTTGAGGACCAGCAGAAAGTTATATTTTTTAGTCCCTGTCATGCCCTTGTTGGAGTCTGATTCTGAGGGTGAGCAGCTGACAGGGAGTGGGAGTGTGGTTCTGGTGGCTGTGGAGGAAACTGGGGAAAGGCACAGTCTGGCTGGGCCTTCAGAGGAAGACCCAGAGTCAACTCTTCATCCTAGGGCACGCAGGGAGGAACGGAGAAGGGATCAACATGGCTATTGGGAGAGGAAAGGGCCCTGATCCCTTTCATTAGTTGCAGCTGGGAGAACAGGATATCAGTGGGGCATTTGCACACAGCACCTTGCTGGAAGCATTATCATTATCGAGGCTTATCTTGGTATTGGCGTCCTCCCAACTGTGGGTGCTGCATCCTCTTTTGGAAGTCTGCAATTTATCATCCTGGCCTGCCCCGTGTTAATCACTTCTGTGTGCTTTGTGTTGGTTTTTTAAATTTCTAATTATCTTTGCTTTGGATTCGGACTGCATTTCTTCCCTTCGTAGACTGTTTTTTGGAAGAGTTTGATCTCCAGCCGAGGATAACTGGACATTGGGGGCCAAGTTGGAGGCATTAAAGGGAATTTATTCTACTTTTGGACTTGGTTGTTTTTGTGTCGCACCCTGGGTCATCACACTCCCATTGTAACTTCAAAGGACTCCCGAATGAACTATTGTAAGCCAAGACCTGCCTGCACACACATTTCAACCCTTTTCAGTGGGGGGGGGATTTTTCCCTCTTTTTTTAACTCGCTCAATCCCGTTTCAGTGTTGCTAATGAAATGAGGGGAGAAACCCCCATTGTGAAGTGCGTATTAGGTCAGTGATTAATTTTTATTTAAAGGAGCTCAGCTGGGATTAAGGTTCGATGGTGTGTTTTTAATCTTGCACAACGCCCAGAATTCAGTTGGTTGGGATGGCAACCCTTAAACACCGGGTTTAATCATCCATCAATCCGTGAAAGCAAAAGGAAGCTCCTTTGGAAACATTCCCTCCACCCAACTGCTAAAAATTGGGGAGACAGTCTACCCTGTTCCTCCTCCAAAGGTCTTTGGACTCCCCATTGCATAATTCAGATTAATGATTTGCAATTGACATCAAAGCCCTCTTCTCCTCATTCCCTGCTCCTCATTCCCCTCCCCGGCGCACTTCTCGCAAAAAAGTTGTGGTGAAATCCTGAATTTTGGAACGGAACCGCAGGCCACCCAAACATGTCGAGATTTCTGCCAGGTGTCTGCCATGGCAGCCGGCCATCTTGGCAGCTGACGGCAGCTCCCTGGAGCCTGTCCCTTGTCGAATAGCTGTGCAACTGTTGCGGACGTGTGTTGAAGTCCTTCCAGCTTCCTCATGAAAGGATGGCTCAGGTTTGCAAAGAGCGGCGATTTCTCAGTCATGGCGGCTAGAAGAGGTGTGGACTTCAACTCCCAGAATTCCCTAGCTGGCAACGCTGGCCCAGCCAAGCCTTGTTGCTTTCTTAGTTCAGCTGGAAAAAGCTGATTGGGAAGAGGGCATGAAGCTTGCGGGGGAGGGGAGGGGAGATGTAACTCAGGTGCAACTTCAGGACCAGGGAGAGCTCCAGAAGCTGCAGACGTTGAAATTTCTGGATCAAAAGATTCCCCCAGGTCATCTGCTCAGCTCATTCCTTGATGGATGCCACCTCCAATTCCCTTCTAGCTCTGTCTTTTTTTATTTTTATGCAAACAGTCAAAAAGGGCAGAGGTTGATTTTCTCAGCATCCCTCCAGCAGGCTGTTTTCTGCAGCGAAAATCCATCCAAAGGAGAGGGGTGGAAAAGTCTGTTTTTTTGAAAAAAACAACAACAATAACAACCCAGCTTTCTTAGAATATAGATAGTCCTCAATTTCCAACCACGATTGAGCCCGGAAACTGATGTTGCTAGGTGAGAAATTTGTGAGTGGAGTTTGGCCCACATCTTACGACTTTTCTCGCCGCATCTGTTCAGCGAAGCCCCGACATGGTTAAGTTGGTAGCACCGTTGTCAAGTGAATCCTGTTTTCCCTTGGACTTTGCTTGTCGGAAGGTCACAAAAGGGTGTCACATGACACACACACACACACACACACACACCAGGATACTGCCACCATCATAAATGTGAGTCGGTTGTCAAGCATCTGAATGAAAATAACGTGACTGTGGGGATGCTGCCACCAGTGGTGGTATTCCATTTTTTTCACTACTGGTTCTGTGGACATGGCTTGGTGGGTGTGGCAGGGGAAGGATATACTGCAAAATCCCCCTTCCCTCCCCACCCCACTAACCTGCTTTCCAGCTCCGTTCTCCTGGGCAGGGCAACCAAAGGAGACCCAGCCGATCAACTGGGACTCGATGGGAGGCAGAGAAGAGATGGGGTTGGCGGGGCCAGTCAGAGGTGGGATTGGTCGGTTCTCTGAAGTACTCAAAATTTCCGCAACCGGTTCTGTAGAACCAGTCCGAACCGGCTGAATCCCACCTCGAGCTGCCACGGTCTTAAGCGTGATAGGCTTTTTTCCAGTGTGGTTGCAACTGTGAACAGTTGCCAAATGAACTGTTGCAAAAGTCAAGGACCACCCGTGTTTCTCATCTCGGCCTTTCCGAAACGCCAGTGTAGCTGCTCCAGACTTGGCATTTGTATTTTTGGTCTGTTTGTTTCCGACATCATTACCTTGGTGTTTCGGCATTAGAGGAATAATAGACCTCGGGGGCATTTGTTCTGAGAAGCCAAAGCAATACTAAAGTGTTGGGCTTCATCCAAAGCACAAATGTGGCCTGTGACTCACAGCGGGAAACCTCTTTGTATTTTGGCCCCGCTGTGAAGTTATTTATTTATTTAGGACTTCGTGTTCAGGAGTCTTTGGGCGACAATAGTCTCCCAAGGGAAGCATTAATCAAACCAGTTTTCTGGTTGTTTATTATTTCCCTCCCCAAGGACAGAGAGTCGGTCTGCATGCACAATTAGCTTTGCCCTTCCTAAAATAAAACCGGCACGCACTTACCCCAAGCTGTCAATCTCTTCTCCAAACTGCAGCTCAGGGGTGTGACATCTCCTGAATCTCAGCTGGTGTGTTTTGGTTTCCTAATGTTCAAAGGCTTGGACTGGTTTCCAGTTCAAGTCTGTTTTATGGATTCCATTTTATGGAAATAACGAGGGCTGAATTTCACCCTCCCTCGAAAGATTAGAATGCACAGGGATGGATAGATTAATCCTCAAAATAATGGAGAAGGAAGAAACAGAATACTTTTTCCACTCCCTGTCGGCTGTTCCTCCTCTCCACCAGGGCCAGGACACCTACAGCCACGGGGGATGCTGGAAAGGCCGTAATGGTGAGAAGTGGTCCTTTTCTTCCAGGGCCGTTGTAACTTTGAACGGTCACTAAACAAAGTCTTGTGTAAACCTGTGGTGGTGGTGTTTTTTTTTCAAAAAATGAAATTCCTTCCCAAGCGGAGGTATGTTTTGCAAGCAAGAGCCTTTAATCCCTCTGCTTCTGTCCCCACAGCGTTTAAACAGGCAGCTGTTTGTTGAACACGGGGCTCTTCCTCCAGATAAGCCTGACGTAAATTTAGATAATTGATTTAAATGTTGGCAGGATTCTCCCAGGAATGCAAACAGAACGAGAACTCGATGCTTTTCAGGCTGGAGGCTGGAGCGCCTTGGCTAAGAGGACATGCCGGTAATCCCCAGATCCCAAAAAATCTTTGCATTAAAAAACCACTCTGGGAGAGGAGTTCGGGTTAGAAGGGAGAGGTGGAAAAAAAAATAGCAATAGAAATAGTACTTAGACTTATAGACCACTTTACAGTGCTTTTACAGCCCTTTCTAAGCGGTTTACAGAATCAGCCTCTTGCCCCCAACAATCTGGGTCCTTATTTTACCGACCTTGGAAAGATGGGAGGCTGAGTCAACCAAATTTCCGTTGCTGAATGAGGCACTTGTGAAATGAGTTTTGCTCCATTTTATGACCATTTCTTGCCACGTTTGTCCAGCGAACCACTACATTCTTAAGTTAGTAACACGGTTGTTAGGTGAACCACATATGTAGCGGGGAGATAGGCCTGGGATTCTGGGGAGGAAGGGGAAGGGAAGAAGGGGGGGTTTCAGGATTTGGCGGGAAGATTTGGGGGTGGGTGGGAAAGAGTTGGCTGTAATCTTGAGGGGCGAGGAGAAATCCTTTCTCACAGAGGAGGTTAGGAATTGAGGGGTTTCTAGTGAAAAGAAAAAAATAGCTCGGAATTTTTAGCGAGAATAGCCCCCCGAGGGAGGAAGAGACGGGAGGAAGGAGGGAAGGGATAAAAGGAGAGGTTTTGGCAGGGTGGGGTGAAGTGGGAAAAGAAAGACTGAGGAGAAAAGAGAGGGAGGAAGAAAGAAAGGTCAAAGATGATGCAGAATATGACTTAATATGGAATTGATTTTACGAGTGGTTAGAGATAAGAGGTAGAAATTAGATGAAGAACGATTACTGCCATGTAGGAACTAAATATAAAGAGGGTTTATCGTGATAAATATGCCAATCGAACCAACAGAACTACAAATAATAAGCTAATAGAGAAATCTAGCTAAAAACTATTCTGTTGCACTATCACTGTTGTTATGAATATATATGTTAATATATTCCTTTTCGTTCTTTGCTTTTCTGTAAAAGATGCCCTGACAATGCACTGTATTCAAAATGTTTATGAATAAATATATTATATATATATATATATTCGTAGACCTGCATATATATACACACATACAGTATGTATATATATATATATATATGTATATATATGTATATGTATATGTATATGTATATGTATATGTATATGTATATGTATATGTATATGTATATGTATATGTATATGTATATATATTTGTTTTCTTAAGTTTTCGCGGGTATTTACATGTCTGGCATTCAGCTTTGTTCGGGTATTTTCCCACGTCATGGTAGTGGTGCTTTTAAAGTTGTAGCAATGTTTCAGCAGAATCTCATCCAGTATATATATATATATATATACAGTATATATATATATACACAGTATACACACACACACACACACACACCAAAAAGAGAGAGAGAGAGAGAGAGGGAGGGAGGGAGGGAGGAAGAAGAGAGTGGAAGCTGCATTATGCACAGTCCTGTCATGGCTGCCATTCTGCATGCCAGCAAAGACATATCCCCCCACCCACGCATTCACACCCACTCCAATAAAACACCCACGCGATGCATAATACAGCAAAAAGGAACAAAAAATACTATATAAGCAGTATAAGCAGGAGGTTTTTGCAGGAGCGTCCTTGCAATTTAACCAAGGGCGCAGCGTCTTGGGTTGAATCAGGGTGACTCAAATTAATCTGTTGTGGTTAATCCAGGATTTCCCGGTTTGGTTGCCTTAACCAGCATTCAGGGTCACCTCTGTGCAAAGGGGACTTTTTTTTTTTTTAAATGGCTATTATTTTGTCGGCTCTTCTGAGCTTTCTTCTAAGAGGAAGAGCGGAGTGGAATTAAAAGGAACAGTCAATATTATTAGTAATAATAGTGTGGGTGGGTTTTTTTGGGTTTTTTTTTAGCGTTTGTATGGATCTTTCTCAAGAACCATACAGATTTTTTTTTCTCCGTTCCTGCCTATAACAATGCCATTTAGGCGGGGGGGGGGAGGGTGGTTTGGGAGAATTGGGCAGTTAAAATAAATTTGCCAGCAAAGCTGCAGCTTCTGGCTTTCATGGATGGGAGGAAGGAAAAGGCGGGACTGAGGATATTGCAAGATGCTGGGCAGAAGAGAATCTCCCTTCCAGGTCACACGTCCCAGATATCCCGGGGAAATGGAGGAATTTCCTGAGAGTAAGCAGAGAAAGAATTGGGACAAAGCAAAATTAATAATAATAATAATAAATAAATTGGCAACTGCTTTGGTCCTTGGCTTGGAAGCAGCTGAATCTACCTTTTGGTGGTTTGACAACATGGGATGAATTCTCTCCAAGGTGCTCTTGGCCGGCCAGAAATCCATTTCTTCCTTGGTGATTTCCAGGTTTGTCCAAACTGCTAGTCGCTGCCAAGGGGTGTGAGAGTGTGTGTGGGGTTCCTTTGGCCCATTTCCGTGTGTAGGCATCTGCAAAACTCTGTGGATCTCTGTGGACTGTAACCATTGTTTTTGGTTATAATAGTAAAGAGAAAAGGGACTCGGTTGGGCTGAATAAGGAAGCTAGGTGAAGAATAGGTCTCCTTTGCAGGGAGTATTGCCTATAACAGTGTTTGTCAACCTTGGCTTCCATGCCTAGGACAGGACTAGAACTCACCATCTCCTGGTGATTGGCTCAAAGTCACCCAGCCTGCTTTCATGGCTTCCATGGCGAAGGCAGAACTAGAACTCACAATCTCCTAATGATTAGCCCAAAGTCGCCCAGTTGACTTCCATGCCCAAGGTAGGACTCACTGTCTCCTGGTGATTGGCCCAAAGTCATCCAGCCAGTTTTCATTCCTACAGTGGGACTAGAACTCCTTGCCTCCTGGTTTCCAGCCTTCACCAAACTGGTTCTCCAATATTCCAAGCATTTTTTTATTTTTTTGCATCTGGGCGATGAGCAGTTTTTGTGTTGTTGTTGTTGTTCTTGTTGTTGTTTCTCCGTCCCTCAGGGCTTCCACTTTACTTTTGCAGTCTGAAAGCACCTTGGCAGCCCATCAATTATTTAGAAGTTATTAGTGGCTGGGTTGCATCTGTCAGGCACCGTTTGCAGCCATTTTCAGGACTGGTTTGTGTTTTGGAAAAAGCACTTTGGGATGGCAAAAAAAGTGTGAAAAATGGGCAGGATTCCAAAAGTCCCAAGGATAATTGTTGGGGCATTTGGGGGTGGGGGCTTCAGCTACCCTGAGACGCCATCTTTCTGCTCCCCCACCTAATAATTTCCAAACGAGCGTGCTCAGAACAATTATGTTCCTGGATGGATGCGAAGCTCCAGTGTCTGGCGAACAATGCAACGTTGGTAATCTGTTAATGTCAGTCACGTGAAGGCACAGATATTAAACATTTAGACCTCTGAAGCGAAACTGGGGCCTTGCCTCAAATCAGCAATTAAATTATGTGAACATTCATTACCCTCTGGGATTGAATAACAATCGTCTTTTCTTCCTGACAGTTATTTAGGCTAGGAGATAAATCAATTTGAAGGATTGTGGGCCAGGCAATCCAAAACATGCAGACAACAACAACAACAACAACAACAACAACAACAACAAAATCCCACCCTCCTAACTAAAGGATTATTTTTTCAAGTTTCTAGACCCTCTGAAACCTTTAGAGGTAAACACGGTAGATAGATATGACTTGTTTGTGTTGTGAAAGCCTTCCAGCTGTCAGAGAGAGAGAGACCTGGTTATAAAGATGACTTGCAAGAAAGGGAAGAATGGATTATGAAGACTGAGCATGAATTGGATTCTGCAAATTTTACTCATGCAGGATTTGTGGGAATTTGGTTTTTTTTTTTTGGTTTTTTTTTACTTTTGGCAGGTTTGTTCATTTTGTTCCTTAATGCTCCTTCAGATCAGTCCGCACAACATGAAATAATAATAATGTTGCTGCTCCTTAACTTTTCATGGCTGTTTGCGTGGTTTTTACGCCTGTAGTTGCTTTCAGAGTAGAATTTTAACCCACACGGGGCAAAGCAGACGGGTGAATATTTCCCATCTTTTTTGACATCTCCTAAAACATTTTCTTGAAAACCTCCAGTGGTGCAGCATCCGCAAGTTCAGGAGGCAAGTTGTTCCACTGGTTAATTGTTCTCAATATTAGGAAATTTCTCCTGAGTTCTAAGTTGCTTCTCTCCTTGATGAGTTTCTACCCATTGCTTCTTGTCCTGCCCTCGGGGGCTTTGGAGAAGAGCTTGACTCCCTCTTCTTTGGGGCAGCTCCTCAGATACTGGACAATTACTATCATGTCCCCCCTGGTCCTTTTATTTCTTTAAACTAGCCAAACCCAAATCCTCCAACCATTTTTCATATATATATTTTTTTTATCTCCAGGCCTTTAATCATCTTAGTTGCTCTTCTTTGCACTTTTTCCAAAGTCTCAACATTTTTTTTTTTTGTAATGTGGTGACCAAAACTGGACGCAGAATCCCAGGTGTGTCCTTATTAAGGCTTTATAAAAGACACTTAATGTTTCACAAGATTTTGATTCTATGCCTTTGTTTATACAACCCAGGATTGTATTAGCTTCCTTGGCTGCTGAAGCACACGGCTGGCTCATGTTTAAGGGATCATCCACTAGGACGCCAAGATCCTTCTCACAGTTACAGTTTTGGAGCCAGGTTTCGCCTGATCTGTACCTGGACCTTTGGTTTTTCCTGCCTGGGTGTAAAACCTTGCTCCTCCTTAACTTTTAATGGCTAGATTCATTCCTGGAAAATGCTTGTTCAGTTTTACGCCTGTAGTTGCTTTCAAGTAGAATTTTAATCCTCAAGGGACATTTCTCATCCTTTGGACATCTCCCCAAATATTTTTTACAGATGTATTGATGCAGAACCAAAAAAGACCAAGAACCTCAGCAACCATCAGAGGAATGACTTTAGCTGGAGAGGACCAGAAGTTCGAAAAAACTTACATTTTCCTCTCATTTCAAGAATCATGAATGTTTGTTTGTAAATCCTCGGGGCATATTTGCCATTCCAGGCCCTGGTTCGTAACCTCTGTTTTTTTAACTCCCACTGAGAAGTCATTTCTTTCCATTTCTTTTTGCAGCTGTTTTTTTTTTTTGGACCAATTGAATCTTCCGAGAATCAGTTCTTTTATCTCCATCATTTGGAGCCAGACTTGATTGATGGGGGAGGAGGACCAGACACAGTTTATCTCTTTCAAGATGCTTCTTTGAAATTCTGTGGAGTTTATTTCGGGTGGGCCCTCCTCCTTCCCAGCCTTTTAAAAACTATTTTCATCTCTCTCTCTCTCTCTCTCTCTCTCTACTTTTTTTCCCCCCTCTGTCTGTTGTTAATGTATATTTTTAGCCAGGTATTTTTAGATTCCATGGCAGAGGAATGGAGAGGGTCAGGAGGAGGAAGGAGAATTGAGAATTGGAAAGACAACCAACGGGGGAGAATTGAAGCGTAGAAATGGGTTTACTGGAAGCGGAGAAAGTTGTTATATATTTTTTTTTTAATAACTCCTTTGGGGACCATGAGGCGCTGCAATTTTTATTTTATTTTTATTTTTTTGCACCTCGTAGAAGGGTCCAAAATTAGATTGGGCGAGGAAAACATCTATGGTCTGAAGGGCAGGAGAAAGTCAAAGGCTGTGGTTAATATCTCAGGATTCCCATGTTCCATTTCTCCAGCACTTTTTTCCACCCTGGGGGCTGGGGGGGGGGAATTGACAGTTGGAGAGAGGAAAAATAGAGGAGATGGGAAGGAGAAGCCATTCGGGGAGCAAGGCGTTTAGCTGCTCAACAGATTCAAGGATCGTGACTCTTATGTGGTACCTTTCGTAGGATAGGAAAGGCCAAACTGAGGAATCGTTGAATCTCTCTGGGTGGGTTGGTTTCCTCGCAGACATTTCATGACCCAAATAGGGAACATCATCAGGGCTTGTAGGGAGCGGGATTTGAAGGAGGGGGGCAGGGCTGTGCAGTCATTGGTGCTCTCTGAGCTTGGTGGTTTTCTTGCGGATATTTCAATACCAGACTAGGGAATATGATCAGTACTGAAGCTGCTTTGTTAATGAGAGACAGCGCCAAGAATCCTACAATTGTCCCCTTTCCTCCTCCTCCTCCTCCTTTCCAAATGCTCCACTTCCTTCCAGCACTGATAATGTTCCCTAGTTGGTTAATGAAAGGTCTGCAAGAAAACCACCAAACTCAGACAGCACCAAGGACCCCACAGTCATCCTCCTCTCCTCCTCTTCCTCCAGAAACCATACTCCCTTCTAGCACTGATGATGTTCCCTACTTGGGTAATGAAACGTCTGCAAGAAAATCCACTCAGCTCAGAGGCCGCCCCTCATTTTAACCCTGATAAGATTCTCTTATGTCAGAAAGATTAAATTTAACAAGTCCTTCCCCATCCCATTAACGTTGGTGAAGGAAATACAATCTGATACCTTTATGAGACTGGTAACACCTGAGAACGATGTTTGCCTTTCTCTTTTCTTTTTATGCTTCGCGGCTTCAGGGAAATATTTGACTAGGCTGTGACCTGTAGCGAGATTTAATAGCTACCCGTCAGCTACCTGCAATTTTTTTCTGGCGCTTTTCCATACTTCTTCCTGATTAAACAATAGCCCTTCACCACTTCTTCCAGGGAATTCAAAATATGAGGTCAGAACTTCCTTTTTTTGTCGAGAAAAAAAAATTAATTAATTAAAAGTGCCCATGTAGATTTCCCTTGAATTGCGGACATTTTCTGGTATCACCTTCATTTCAATTTTGGTGACTTAAAGCAGAGTCCTCCACCTCTTACTGAAAGAAATCAACTGATTTCTACACACCAGTAGTCCTTGACTTACAACCATTTGTTTGGTATCTGAACTGATTGCGGCATTGAAAAACAGTGACTTGGGACCCTTTTTTGGTCATTTATGATGCTCGTATTGTCCTGGGATCACGTGATCCCCTTTTACGATGTTCTGGCAAAGCACAGTCAAAGCCAGACTTAACAACCATGTGACTAACGTAACCACTGCAGTGCTCAACAACTGTGCAAGAAAGGTCGTCCAGAGAGACGAAACTCACTGAACAACCACCTTGCTTAGCCGAGGAAAAGTTGGCCTCATTTGTTGTTCGTAAGTCAAGGATCTACCTGTACATTCGATGAATAATACAATCAAATAAATCTGACTTGCTAAAGACCATATTCTGACCAAGGCTTATTGAGACACTAACAAACACACATTAGTCCCAACCCCCCCCTTTTTTTCTTTATTTCAACAGCTGTGAATTATAGTCATTCACAGCCCATAATGAGTTTCACACAGTGTGTAAATAGTCCTTCAGGATAAGTCTGATAAGCACCCACCTTTATCTAAATGCTGCCAACGACTAAATGTCCAATTGGTTATATGAGGCCAAAAGGGAACACAAATTCAACACGGAGCTTCAGGTTTCAAACCGACCAGGATGAACAAAGTTGCTTCCTGCAAAGGTTCCTATCCCTTTGCTCCCCCTTTATGTCTTATGGGAGGGGCCAATCACCTCCAAGCCTTACTCCCAAGTCACCCCTTTTGTCTTAACTATTCTTGCCTTCTGGCAGCTCTGCGCATGCACGCACTGGGAACAGGCTCCCCTTGTTCCTTTGCCTCGCTGCTGCCAGACTCTGGAGGCTCCAGAGTCAGCACATAACTCCCAGATGGCCCTGGCCCCATCTCTGTCTCAGATGCAGGACCCTCGTCTGAGTCCTCCCCAGACTCCCAGAGTTGTTCCCATCCTTCCCCACCGTAGGCTGCCGGCAGACCACAACACACTGGGGAAATTAGGCCCTCAAAATACTTTGTGAAACACATCTGGATGGTTGGTTGGGCCTGGCTGTTGCTGGTCTCCACCAGGAGGGTTTTAATATTTTATTTGTGCCTGATTCTTGGAGCATCTGATGGCTGGTGTGTAATGCACAGGCTGCGTTCCTGGTCTGAAAGTAATTGAAGTGTGTCACAATGCTAGTTATCCTATTGACAGCTCCCACTCCCATAAATGCGTGTCACTTAGGTTAAAATGCCTCCCTGAGAGCTCTGCTTTCTCACTTTTGCGGTCTAATTCCTCGGGGTGGCACCAATGTTTGAAAGAAATCCATAATTATGATGTGTTGTGAGGCTGGCGGCTCAGCGTTTACCCAATGCTTTTGGGGTGAGCAGGTGCATTTCGTATTCTGGAGAGCATGTTGTTCGTGCAAACAAACGAAAGAGCAGGAGGGGTGATCTCTGGATTCCTAGATCCCGGGAAGCAAACATCCGTAGACCTTTCTGGTTTTCTAAGAAGGCTGAGTTGCAAAGCCCTTGAAAATCCAAAGTGGGTTTTTGCAGCGTGGCATGTTAACTTCCCTGTTCGCTCTTTAGTTATCCTTCAAAAGATCTTTCGACATCAAAATAGGTAGGGTCAACAGCCCGCCAGGAAGCCAAGAATGTGCTGTAGAATAATGATTGAGAGTCTCATTGTAAAACCACGGTTAATCTGTCAGTCAGCTGGAAAGAGAATCAGGAAATACAATTTTTAGGGAGCATGGAATATAACAAAAGCAGGAATATATAAGCAAGCATGTGTTAATAAAGAATATTAAGGCCCAGCTATGTCTTGAAATGTTTCACCTCACCATGCTGGAGATGTTCAAAATCCCTCTTGACTTGCAGAAATGCGACTTGCACCATGTTCTGCTTGAGTGGCTTGGGGCTCGAATAAAAGGGCAGAATTTGCTGGGGTGAAACAGAGGGCTTTTGCAGCCCTTCGCAAAGCCGAGCCATTGATTGCAAAATGCTTCACACTTTGAAAAAAGTTTCCTTCTGAACTTGCAGGGCAGTTAGCTGAATAATCGGAAGATAGACGAGGGAACTGCGAGGGGGGGGGGGGTGTCAAATGTCCCTCAATACATCTCCGACTCAAACAAGCTTCTCTCCATTCCTGCTTAAAGGTTTTCTGCCTTGAATTTGTTCCTACATATTACAGTCTCGCTTGCATGAACTAACCTGGCTTGTTTTCAAGAAAACAGAGTTACAGAAAAGGAGATTTAGGGTGGCATGGGAATTTGGCCACAATCACTCTGTTAAGGTTTCCAAAAGATGTAGCCCAGGTCCCAAAAGCTTGCGCTGTACGATGAGGACACTGTGCAAATCAATGATGCGCTTTCTCAGCAGAGAAGGCTGCTCAGCAGAGAAGGCTACGTCCAATGCTGCTTTGTCACAGCTCCCTTAAGCAGCACATCTGTCATGCATGTCGCTCGAAAACGTGGTCCATTTTTCCTACAGCTCACTCCCGATTCCAGATGTTGGGAATGGAGGAGAGGGGTGGCAAAAGTCTTTGCAGAATTGCCGTGGGTGCCCTTGGGAGAGAAATGCAGGAACAACTTCAAAAGAGCGGCCAAGCAGGGTTTTCCCAGTTCAGACAGGAGGTTTTGAATGGACTGTGAGAACAACCTTGGCAGACAGAAGGAAAGGCTGCAGCCAGATAAGGGGCAGCAGAGCCCTCAGAAGAAAAAGGGGTGTGGGAAGCATCTCAGAAAAGATTCTTTCTTTGTTCTTTACTGCAAAGTAAAGAAAGAAAAAAAGAAATGCTTTCAGACTTGCAAGATTCAGTTACCATAACCTTACAGTGAAAGTAAAGTTAGTATTTATGGTTTGTTTTCTCATTCTGGACTACTTGAGAGAGTTTGATAACTGCTAACATTTTTTTTCCCCTTTCCCCCAAATATCTCAAGTGCATGGAAGTGACTGAAAGGCAATTTTGGGGGTGCATGTCTAAAGTGTGTGTCTTTTGCTCAACGGGCAGACTTTTCCTGGACTGGGATGTTGGAATGGTTCTGGATGGTGATTCAGTGCATTTCGGGCTCAGAGCTGGCTTTGCTTCATGCTTGACCAAGGTGTGAAAAAGAATCAAGGCTCAGGAATTGTGCTTTTTTGCTTTCCTTTCCCAGCCCAATAACCTCCTCCAGAGAAAGAACTCCAATGAAGGATTCTTACATGGTGAAAAAAAACCTTATTTCTCTTTTACGAGGCCTTTTTGCACTTCAGAAGGGCATCAAAAGGCCGTTTTGGAGAAGCTGTGAAATTTAACGAGGCTGCCAGTATTGATATTCTGCGGAGAGGTCCTTGGTGCTCTCTGAGCTGGGAGGTTTTCTTGCAGGCGTTTCATGATCCAACTGGGGAACATTATCAGGACTAGAAGGAGTTCAGAGAGCACTGAGGACCCTTCCTCTTAAGATGCATTCATTCTGGGCTAAATTAATTCACAGATTAAACCTGTGGTTTTTTTGTAGGCTTGGTTCCAGTTTAGGGGACATGAAATTCTTCAGAAAGTAAAGAAAGATGGATTTGGTTTTTGCTCCAGGTAGGACCAGTGGTGGGATTCAGCCAGTCTGCAACCAGTTCAACAGAATCAGTTGTTAACTTTCTGAGCAGTTTTGCTGAACTGGTTTTTGGAAGAAATCATTAGGGTGGAGAACTAGTCATTCAATTATTTGAATCCCACCACTTCCCCCTCCCCTCTGATTTCTCATTTCCACGTGGGAATTATTAACCCTACTTTTAAAATGCAGATAATCCCTGTTCCCCCCAAGTCACAGGCAGCTCCGTTTACCCTCTTGGGGGGGGACCCTCAAAATTCTTTGGGGGTGATGAAATGCCGGGGGGGGGGGAACCAGTCATCTTTCTTTGGGTCTTTGGAAACAGCTTATCCCATTTGAAGTCTGTCCTTCTTTTCCAGGTAGGGAGGGATTCAGTGCTGGGATTCAGCCGGTTCTCACCGGTTCACGAGATCCGGTTGTTAACTTTCTGAGCAGTTTGGTGAACTGGTTGTTGGAAGAAATCATTAGGGCAGAGACAGGTTGTTAAATTATTTGAATCCCACCATTGGGAAGGACCTCCTTAAAGCAAACTTTCTCACCAATCTCTCTCTCTCCCCACACTTCGATTGCAGGAAATGTCCGCCTTCATTGTTGTTTAAGCAGCCTCCGGTAAAGGTCTCCGGGCTCACCTTCCCGACCGGATTTCAAAATGCTCATAAAAGAGTATCGGATTCCTCTCCCCATGAGCGTTGAGGAATATCGGATTGCCCAGCTGTACATGATCCAGGTTGGTGCCTTCATCGCTTATGATCAGTTGCTTTCCTAGAAACACAATAATAATAATAATAATGATAATTGTCAGAAAGAAAGAATCAGGAGCACACGTTAAGCTCCAGTGAATCTGATTTATTGCTCATGCAACAAAACTTGCACCTTGTCTGTCTGTCTGTGTCTCTCACTTTCTATCAATCTATCTCTAATTCTCTGTCTCTATATCTATATCTGTATATATCTATTTACCAATCATCCATCTATCTATCTATCTATCTATCTATCTATCTATCTATCTATCTATCTTCTATATCTCTTTATCAATCTATCCATCATCTATATTTATTTCTGTCTCTCCCTCTCTCCTATCTTTTCTCTCTCTCTCTCATTATTAGATATAAGATTAGATGCTAATCTATATCTATCTATCCATCCTCTATATCTCTTTATCAATCTATCTATCTATCTATCTATCTATCTATCTATCTATCTATCTTTATCAATCTATCCATCATCTATATTTATTTCTATATCTGTCTGTCTGTCTCTCTCTCTCTCTCCTATCTTTTCTCTTGTAGGGTCTCCTGTGTGGGAGAGGGTGTTGTTGTTGTATTAGATGACCTACAAAGTCCCTTCCAACTCTGTTAATCTAATCTAATCTAATTTAAACTAATCTAATCTAACCTCTCTCTCTCTCATGCAATAAAGAATTGCATGAGAGAATTGCACAAGAACCTAGTCAACAAATCTAG
Organism: Hydrophis major; assembly: GCA_033807585.1. Taxonomy (NCBI): domain Eukaryota; kingdom Metazoa; phylum Chordata; class Lepidosauria; order Squamata; family Elapidae; genus Hydrophis; species Hydrophis major. The sequence goes on along the minus strand of CM066339.1, from coordinate 2,046,877 downwards.
TCTTAATCTGATTTATTAAGCGGCAGTCAATCTGATGTATTACTCATGTAATAAAGAATTGCAAAAGAATCCAGTCAACAAATAATCAGCACTAAATGGGTGCTCGATAAGAGTCAATGGAATTCAAGAGGGGTTGGACCTCGACTCCCTGTGGGAATGTAACGTTTCCAGGCTAATTCATTGCTTGACTCCACCCCCGTCCTTCTTCCTACAAAAATAATAGTAGAATCTGGGAAAGATGGAGACAGAAGGGACCCTTAAGACCATCTAGCCCAGTCCCCCTGCATTGTTTAAGGAAAGCAAGGGGACCATCCTTGAGAGATGACCAGCCGGCTTCTTTTGAAAAGACCCCAGAGATGAGATTTGAACCCGTCTCCAGAAATGAGAAAGGAACATGCTGCCCTTGCAGCACGACGGCTTTTGAGTTCTGAAGAACCTCTCTGGATGTTGGCAGGAATAATCTACTAAAGGTGCCCATGGGAAAAATGGCTTTCACCTGCCCCTCCCTCAATCTTACCTAGGCTTCTTAGCTGCTTGTTCGCTTCCCCTCCGTTTTTCACCCAAAACTAGTTTGCTTCTGAAAAAACGGCCAGTGATTACATCCTCTTCAAATTTAAATTAGATGTTTAAGTTAAAATCAGAAAGGAGGAGGAGGAGGTGAAAGCCCGCAAACGATGAAAAATTGAACAGCGGGCTCGTAAAACCTGTCTTATGGAAAAGAAGAAAAAAGTAAAACTCGCTGCATCAACTATGCATTTATTCAAAGAACTGTCCTTTCAACGCTTGTCTTGCCTGAGAGAGATTGGCCTGGCCCAGCATTTAAATTTCTACTTGATATACCCCAGCTGCTATTTTAAAAAACTATTTTGTTTCTCTTGGGTTGTTTTTTTTTTGCCCATGTGTTTCTCTCTGAGTTTCTGTGGATGATTTCAGCCTTTGCTCAAGGAAATTAAGTTTTGCTGCCTGCAGGTCGTATGGACTGCCAACGAGGGAGTTTTTGCAATTTGAATTCTTCTTGCTTGCATCTCGATCTTTGACCTGGCAAGCTTTCCTCTGTTCTGTCCCCCATGCCCACTTGGAAAAAGAGGGAGCTGGCGTGGAATGGCCCCAATGTGTCCAGGGTCCAAGCCTTGGAGACAGGCAAGGTCAGGAAACAGAGGCCTTAAGAAAATCTACAGCCTTATTTTATTGCTTGTAATAACAGAAGCCCTGTAATATTAAAGGAGAATATTTGTAGCTCAGGATTAAAATGAAAGGTGCTCGGTGCTTTTTGAGCTGGGCGGCTTTCTTGCAGACGTTTCATGACCCAAATAGATAATATCATCAGTCTTCATTGGGAATGAGATTTGCAGGCAGGGGGGAGGAAGAGGAGGGTTATTATAATTGTGATTCTTACCTTGGTGCTCTCTGAGCTTGCTTTTTTTCCTAGCAGACGTTTCATGACCCAACTAGATAACATCATCAGTGCTTCTAGGGAATGAGGAGGAGAAGGAGACCGAGTGATACTAAAAACATCAAGACAGGGCAAGCTTTAGTTTCTTTCTCACACTTTCCTGTTTTCTGCAACTGAGCCCATGTTTTGCTAACAGTCTTTGCGTGCCCTTTCCAGGGTCGTCTCTCTCTGTCCTTCTACACGCGGCTCATTTCATACAAACCCTGTTCAGGGGGGAAGGGAAGCCATTGTTAGTTTAGCCCACTACCACCAAGGCTTTTGTTGAGCCATTTGAAAGCAACTCCTCCCTGAATTTGAGGCGAGCGGCAGCTGCAGTCAAAAAACCATCACGCTCCTTTCCTTCTTCAGATTTAAGAGAAAAGAAACTCGGCTAATTGTATTTATTTTATTTCATGTACAGAACGTATTCGCTACTCAGCTCTCTCTCCAGAGATTGGCTTTCTTGGACTAAGAGGGAATGAATTATTGGGTATGTTCTGTTTCTCTTCCAGAATTCCCCTGGGGAGGGGAACTGCCTCTCCCTCCCCCTTGCCAGTGTCCTCTGTGAGGGTGATATTTTTTTTCATCTTGGCAACCTGCTTTATAGATAATTGGACAGTCAGGAGGGTGCAGCTAAGAGTTTCCATCAATTAGTATTAATTTCACATCACAGCCGTGGATTGAATGTACTCTGGGCTCAATGGCAGATCAGCAAATCCGGCCTCGCATTGTTTTTTTCCTGATTAGATTTTAGGGATCACCGTTCAGCTCCACCCTTTCCCATCAGATGTCTTTCTTGTGTGAGAAGAACATTTGCCGTGAGAGCTTTGCTGGTTGTTCTTTGGGTCACCAAGGCAATGGTGCCTAATCACGGGCGACAGATCAGCATTTCTCAAAATTGGCCACTTTAAGACAGATGGGCTTCAACTCCCAGATTTCTCCAGCTCTTTCTCCAACTGCCAAGTTTAAGACAGATGGACTCCTATCCGCAGAATTCCTCACTCCGTTCTCAAACAGGCAACTTTAAGATAGGTAGACTACAACTCCCAGAATTCACCAGCCCTTTCTCAAATTGCCAAGTTTAAGATTGGTGGACTCCAACCCCCAGAATTCCTCAGTTCCACTCTCAAAGTCTGGGACTTCAACTCCCAGAGTTCCTTAGCCCAGCTATGCTGGGAATTGAAGTCCATGAATGCTGGGCTGGGGGATTCTGGGAATTGAAGTCCACACGTCTTTAAGTGGCCAACTTCGAGACATGCTCTTGTTCACTGTTCACAAGTTCTCCATCCGGTCGCCCATTTGAGCAAAAGAGGAAAAACACTCATTGGTTTTCTTCGTAGAGGAGAAGCCGTGTTCCTCCTGGGTTGCCAAAAATCAGAGCAAATAGGACCGCCTATTCTGAGCGATGTGTTTCATTGAAAGCCAGAGACTTTTTTATGTGCTGCACTAAACTAAAAAGAGAATGAACTCCAGATGTTGGAGAAGCAGGAACTTCGTGGAGAAAATGCCAAGCTGCCGTGATGATTGTATTTTCTTCACAGTTGGCTCTGCCTCGTCTTTCACCACCTTTAGCTGTTTCTGCCGGCAACATCCTTGGCCAGAGGTGTTGCATGATGTGCTCATGGGTTGGTCTTGCAAACAGCTGGTCAGCGTCTGTAGTGCAGATTCCTTGGAGAGAAATCACAAGGGTTCTTTGTAGCTGGAGAAAGAAATGTCACCCGGTGGCCTTCTCAAGGTCTCCTGTGATGTTGAAGACTCTAGAAAGGAGAGTGACAAAATTAAGAGGCTGCAGGCTGAAACATAGGAAGAAGGGTCTAGTTTAAGGAAAAGGGACGTGGTGGCTCAGGGGCTAAGACGCTGAGCTTGTCGATCAGAAAATTCGGCAGTTTGGCGGTTCGAATCCCTAGCGCCACATCATGGAGTGAGCTCCCGTTCCTTGTCTAAGCTTCTGTCAACCGAGCAGTTCAAAAGCACATAAAGAACGCAAGTAGAAAAATAGGGACACCTTTGGTGGGAAGGGAACAGCATTCCATGTGCCTTTGGGGTTTAGTCATGCTGGCCACATGACCACAGAGACGTTTTTTGGACAGTGCTGGCTACTCGGCTTTGTAATGGAGATGAGCACCGCTCTCTAGAGCCGGGAATGACTAGCCCAGATGTGCGAGGGGAACCTTTACTTTTACCTTTGAGTTTAATGAAAAGAAAAACTAGGCACGACATGATAGCAGTCTTCCAATATTTGAAGGGCTGCCACAAAGAATAGGGGCAGGGTCAAATTATTGTCCAAATTATTGTCTGGCAACATTGGACATATCTCCAATGTTTATATATATACATACATATATACATATATACATATATATATATATGGATCTTTGGTTATTCGGGTTTTCTCCCGCGTAAGATCTTACGCGGGAGAAAACCCGAATAACCAAAGATCCACATACAAATACCCGCGAGAACCTCAGAAAACATATATATATATATATATATATGTATGTATGTATGTGTGTGTGTGTGTGTGTTTGTTTGTGTGTATACACACACACACACACACACACACACACATATATATATATATATATATATATATGAGAGATTGCTTCTTTTGGGAGCGACGATGATTCAAAAAACTCATTCCCCTTACTAGGCTGAACGGGGGTGTTTTTCCTTCAATCTGATCTAAATAGCCACTGATTTTTTTTCGTGCACTCAACCATCTGGAGAAAGCGCATTTTTCTCTTGCGTTTTGTGAAGCAGCGGGAGTTACATAATTGAAACAATTCATCTCTCTCTCTCTCTCTCTCTCTCTCTTTTGCAAAAATTTAGATTATGTTGACAGAGATCTTAGGGAATCTTCTTCCCTATTTTTTTTTTAAATAATATATTTTTCTTTATGATTACAAAAACAGATTTGATCATGAGCGTCTTCCAGATGTCTGTAGCGATAATAGAAAATCCTATTTCTGAGCACTGTCGGGCTCTATTAATTTAATAGACCAGGACCCAAGAACGAACTACACATTATACTTGGGTGTCAGGAGACCAGAGTTTGGTTCGTAAGAGTAAAGAATGGTCATCTATCACTTTTTTCAGTGCTGTTGTAACTTTGGTCATTAAGTGAACTAGTTGTAAGTCAAGGACTAACCTGTATTTATCAGGATTTTGGCTGTTACCCCCATTTAAATCATGAGTCTTGAGCCAATCTTCCAAAACTTAAAACGGATTTATTGGGAGTTACTGTCCAGTAGCCGACTCTGAGGCACATAATTCATTGTCACCCTTGACCCAGGTTTTCCCTCCATCCCCTGGGTGTATCATAATTCATATTCTCCAATGGGACACATCCATAACCCAGAGTCATCAATCATGCTGTCCAGTTAAAATCTTGCGTGGCAGAAACTTCAGTCACCTAGTTACTATCTTTGAAAACATTTATGGAATGCACTTTCGATTTCCAAACTGCCGCACTGCTCCCTCCTCCCTTTCTGTTGGCAACTCTAAAAAGACCATAGAAATATTTTATGAGTTGACGGTGTTCTTTGTAAGAATGATGGCCTTTCCCCATTTTTCTGGGCCTTTCTGGCAAAACACTCTTTGTACTATTTTAAAAATTCACGTTTTCTATCAAAGTTGTGGGTTTTTTTGGCTTTGAGGACAAGATGGCGATGATGAGGATTTAATGCATTGCCAGAATGACCTCCAACCCCCAAAAGGGGCACCATATAAATGTAATCAATAAATAAAACTGAATAAACAAAAGGCCAAATCCTTTTGAGATGCTTCCTTTCTTCCCCGCCATAACCCTCCACTGTGAAGAAGCATCCGAATTGTTTCCAGCTTTCCGAGAAATCCAATCTGAGCTTCTTCGAACTAGGACATCAATTAATGCTTCTTGCCAAGCCTTCTGTTTATCTATGTTTTTGGAGAAATAAAGCCAAGACTGTCCAGATGGCTTCCCATAATAAGGGCTAGGGGAAAATATATATCTTATCCTTGTAAAGTTGTCGTAATGACTCGTAGGGATCTCAAGGCCATCTGCTCTGAGCTTCCCCCATGGTGGACCTCTTTAGACAGGGGTCTCCAACCTTGGCCACTTTAAGACTTGTGGACTTCAACTCCCAGAATTCCTCAGCCAGCTTTGCTCTGATTTTTGGCAACCCGAGAGGAACATGGCTTCTCCTCTACGAAGAAAACGAGCGAGAGTTTTTCCTCTTTTGCTCAAAAGGGCGATTGGATGGAGAACTTGTGAACAGTAGACAGGAGCATGTCTCGAAGTTGGCTACTTGAAGATGTGTGGACTTCAACTCCCAGAATCCCCTGGCCTGGCATTCGTGGACTTCAACTCCCAGCATGGCTGGGCTAAGGAACTCTGGGAGTTGAAGTCCACACATCTTCAAGTGGCCAACTTTGAGAATGGAACTGAGGAATTCTGGGGGTTGGAGTCCACCAATCTTAAACTTGGCAGTTTGAGAAAGGGCTGGAGACTTCTGGGAGTTGTAGTCTACCTATCTTAAAGTTGCCTGTTTGAGAATGGAACTGAGGAATTCTGGGGATTGGAGTCCATCTATCTTCAACTTGGCAGTTTGAGAAAGGGCTGGAGAATTCTGGGAGTTGAAGTCCACAAGTCTTACAGTGGCTGAGGTTGTAGATTGCTGTCTTAAGAGGTCTCCTTTTCTTTCTCTCCTTCTACAAGCAATTTTGCCTCACCACCTCCACAAACCTGTTGGTTGATTGTCCACTGCAGCTGGTTTCCACCGGCCACGCTTGACTCAGGCCATCTGCCACTCTTCCAAGAAGGAAGGCTGGAAGGACAATCATACTTGCCAAAGGTTAGAAGCGTTGCATAATAGCTATGCTTCTCGGAAGCTTTCTGTGACGCTCGGGAATGAGGGATCAAAATAGTTCCTTGGGCCAACTTGACCACCAATGGTGGAAACAAAAAACAGTTTCCAGATTGAAATATAGAAGCTGGTCGGCATCTGAGTATTATTTGTGCTATCTGTTTACTTCTTACAGATCCTGTTTAGCCTTAAAAATGATTAATTTTTTGTATTCCACTTTGTAGCTAGTCTAGTAGGACCATGATAAAGGTTTGACTGATGGTCTACCAGTTGTTGCTACTGACAATCGCTGGAAAAACCACTCTGCACAAAGATTGCTATCATCACCCCCAGGTTATGGCCTTTCCAGGGAGCACTACCTCCTCTTTGTGTTGTTGCCAAGTTGTGTTAATATCACACACCCTTAGTACAGCCTTCCTCCTCTCCGATTTCCACTGGATGCATCAGGCTTCGATTCCTATCTTCTGCAGAACAGCCCTCTTAAGCTGGAAACCTGAGTCATGTTGTCATTGAAATTGCACTAATTATTTCTAAATATCCATCTTATAATTTTAAACGTGGCTAGGATTCTTTCTGCTTTGTGAGCACGAGTCTTCATTTTATCCAAGGGAATGTGTCAACGAAGCCAGGCACAATAAATCCATGTTCCTTTTCTTTTTTTTAAAAAAATAGAGCTCTGTCAAGAACAGCCTGTTCATTCTGGGTTGGAGGACGGCTTTCGTTCTCTCCAAATTGGGACCTAGCCTACTTTTGTTCTAATCCTCTTCTCCACATCAGACCCACCACATCTTCACAGCTGAGCATCTGAGGCAGGCCCAGGTTTGGTGACATCATTTGATCTGCTGTCCTCATGCAAACGCCTCATGTGCTAAGCAGCGTCTGAGCTACATCCATCGGATCGGCAATGCAATCTTATCGCCATAGATACAGATGCTGGAGCGTAAGATCCTGGTGGCCTGGCGACTCGGAATCAATAAAACAAGACCTGGCTTGGGGCACAAGCAAATCGCCACACGTACACCGAAATGTGATGATGATGGGGTGGAAACCTTGTCGCATTTTTCTGAAAATGGCAGCCCTCTTTGGGTGATCCTAAGATCAGTCACATCCCACAGAACAGGCAGGCTTCGAACATTTCTGGCCTTAGCCTGTAGATTTGACTAAAGAGAAGTTGCTTCTAATTAATTAAACGTCAGCGTGAGTGATGTCGAAGGAGGCTGATCAGGTGCTCTGATCAGTGTTCCATTGTAGAGAGGCAGATCGGGATGTCAAGGTAGAAGCCCTGCAAGAAACACAGGGCCATGTTTTGGCCCAAAGCAAAATGCTCAAGGTATCTTTTTTTATCACATTCCACCTGTCAGCCTTACCAGGTAGACCCGACTGGAAACATGACCAGGTGGGCTAAACTCCATGAACAGAATCTTGCAAGTCTGAAAGTACAAATCCCCCACCGTCTCCTTTGCAGCCTGAGAAACAAGGGAGGGTCCCTTCTGGGCGTATTTCTCCGTCCGTTATGCAGCTCTGGACCAAGCAGTCTCTTATCTGATCATTCCTAGGCGACATCTCTTCTCCGTGAGTTTTTTCTCATGTCTCATTACACCTCGCGTGGAGAAAGACTCGAAGCATGGCAAGGAAGGAAACCTTTTGAGCACCTCCCCAAGCACCGTACCGTTGCAAGGAGAAGCAGAAAGGGAGACAGACCAGCGTGGCCTTCCTCCCTTTTCAATTTTACCTATGACCAGTGGTGGAATTCAGAAATTTTTACTACTGGTTCTGTGGCTGTGGCTTGGTGGGCGTGGCAGGGGAAGGATATACTGCAAAGTCCCCCTTCCCTCCCCACCCCACTAACCTGCTTTCCAGCTCCGTTCTCCTGGGCAGGGCAACCAAAGGAGACCCGGACGATCAGCTGGGACTTGGGAAGCAGAGAAGAGATGGGGTTGGCGGGGCCAGTCAGAGGTGGGATTTGCCAGTTCTCCGAACTACTCAAATTCCGCTACCAGTTCTCCAGAACTGGTCCAATCTGGCTGAATACCACCTCTGCCTACAGCTGTTTTTCTTTTTATCAGTCTTTTGACATTGCATGTAACTCATAAATCTTTACCTTTCTTAAAACAATTATTTGAAGTAGGAGTGTCCAGTGGTGTGGCCAAAACAACGTTAAGCTGATGCAACATGCCTCTTTCTGGTTCTTACGTTGACATGCACCCTCCTGATACCCCTAATCTGAAGAAAATAATCCATCTTGCAAACTGTAAACTATGGATTGATCGATTCAGGTCGTTCACGGCGCACCAATGACTGCAGCATCATGTTTACCTAGAGATCAGAGGCTGTGGAGCTTCTTCGGCGGCTTCTGTCAGAAACCATTAGTAACAGGGTGTTGCCTTTAGGCATTTCCTTAATTACTGCTCTCCGTTAACGAAGCTCGCATCCTCCCTAGCTGTCAGGTGTCTGACACATTTCCAGTCCTTTGTGCTTGTTGAGATGCTAGACTTCGCAAATCTTCTGCTTCTGTGAAAAAGCACACCCCAAGTCCTGATGTTTCTCCTGGCTGCTCACTGCTCTTTTTCGCTGCACGCGGCGTTTGGGTTTGTTGCTTGCAAATTTGAACCGCGAGAAATGAACAAGCCAGTTTTTGCAAGCTGGAAACAAAACCTGCACTATTATTTTGTCTTCTCATCTGTTTCCAGCTTCTCTGGAGTAAGGATGTGTGATTTAGCTCAGTGGTCACCAACCAGTGGGCCAGGGACCACTGGTGGTCTGTGAGGAAATTTTGGTGGTCCACAGAGAAATGTCACCCCCAGAGCAATTAATCCAGGCTGCGTGGGAACACAAGGCTGCACCGTCTACATGGCCTGCGGGAACACAAGGCTTACGTCCCTTGCATTGTGAACAACACGAGGTAGTTGTTCTGGTATGCAATGGTCTATAGCGTCGTTTTGAGGGAAGGAGTTGAAACAGTTTATGTCCGGGGTGTGAGGGGTCCGTAGATATTTTCATAGCCCTCTTTTTGACTCGTGCAGTATACAGGTCCTCGATTAAAAGCAGGTGGGTAGTAATTGATTTTTTTCTGCAGTCCTAATTCCTCTCTGGAGTTCTGGAGGTGCAGATGACGGAGTCAATCATTCCTCTGTAGATCTGGATCAGAGAAAAGAAAGAGTAGGGGGTGACCTAATAGCAGCATTCCAATATTTGAGGGGCTGCCCCAAAGAAAAGGGAGTCAAGCTATTATGCAAAGCACCAGAAGGCAGAATAAGAAGCAACAAATGGAAACTCAACAAGGAGAGAAGCAAGCTGGAATTAAGGAGAAACTTCCTCACAGTGAGGACAATTAACCAGGGGGACGGCTTGCCACTAGATCTTGTGGATGGTCCATCACTGGAGGTTTTAAAGAAGAAATTGGAGAAGCATTGGTCTGAAATGGTATAGGAGGCTGGACTAGAAGACCCCCAAGGTCCCTTCCAGCTCTATTATTCTGTATTCATCTTGGAAGCCAACATGGCTGACCACCTGCTCTTGGAATGTCCCTCCTCCTGCGGTCTTCTGAAAGGTCACTCCAGTTCCACTCTTTAAGTGGTGAACCACCTGTCCTTTGCACCCAGTTATTTCTGTCTGTCCCCACCAGATGACCGATAGCTTGTTTGACCTCTGTTGGGGTGGCTCTTTCCACAAGGGCAAGATTGCGTGCCCGAGTCCTGCCTCACTCGCTCTCCCTTTGCCCGGAGATGGATTTCCATAAAAGCTTTTTAAGTGGCTGCAATTCTGCCTCTATGGGTTTTTGTTGTGAGTCATTTAATGTTGTTGCTTTAGCTTGAGTCCCCGTTTGGCCTGGAAATCTAGCATCCGAGAAGGGGGAGTGTCTAGGTTGTGAGATGCTGGAGAGGGGGTGTTTAAGTTTCTCAATTTCTTGAGACAAGCGGAAGGTCTCAATATGTTGAGTTGCGAGTCTTGAAGCTCTGGAGCAAGGGTGTCCAACCTTGGGACCGTTAAGACCAGCAGACTTCAACTCCCAGAATTCCCCATCCAGCCTGGGAGTTGAAGTCCACCAGTCTTAAAAAGGTGGCAAAGTTGGACAGCCCTGCCCTAGACCCCCACGTGGCCAGTGCCGGCTCTGTATCTGACCACAAGAGCTTAGACTTCCGGAGATGAGAAGAATTTGAAGTTGAGCAGGTCACCTGTTTGAAAGGCCTCCAGGAAGCATTTGTGTAACTTTGGACAGCCTTTGGTCCCAATTTTCCATTTGGAACCATCCACTCAATGATCCATTCATCCATCACTGTGGGTTCTCCTCATTTATGAATCCTTTCCTTTCCTTTCCTTCCTTTTCCTTTTCCTTTCCTTTCCTTTCCTTTCCTTTCCTTTCCTTTCCTTTCCTTTCCTTTCCTTTCCTTTCCTTTCCTTTCCTTTTCCTTTCCTTTCCTTTCCTTCCCTTCCCTTCCCTTCCCTTCCCTTCCTTTCTTTTCCTTTTCCTTTTCCTTCCCTTCCCTTCCCTTTCCCCTCCCTTCCCTCCCTCCCTTCCTTTTTACTATTTGCAGTGGTGTTTTAAGAGAAACAGAAGGAATGGTGGCTTGGCAGCCAGGTTGCTTCCCCAATAGCCATTGTTCAGATCTGTTTGCAACAACCAGCCAAATGCGCACAAGATGTAACAAACAGGTAAATGAAGGAACGTCACTAGCAAATGATCTCCTTTCCCTTTTGGAATGGGTTGGTGAATGGAAGCTTTTTATTATTTGAAAAGCTTCTGTTTCTCTGCTGAAAAAGGGAGTGGATCACTTTGGTAAATTTGGGAAGAGCCGTGACTGGCTCATCCTATTCCTGGCTGGTTCTCACTGTGATGAGATCAGTAGCAGCAGAGCGTTCAAAATGATCAAATTTACTTTGATGTCATATAAATGTGTCCTCCTTTCCACTTTTCCCTGGCATCTTCTGCTGTTTTTATGGTTCAACTGAATTTTAAGTGGCCCTCAAGTCAATGTTGTAATGTCTCTTTCTTAGGCATGTTTCCCCCCCCCCTCAACATTATTAATCTTTTTTGTTTTGTTTTTGTTAAGCATAGCTTTCTCTTCTTCTTGTTTGCCTGCCAAAAGAAAAGGTCATTACCGAAGTCTTTTTTACAGTCAATTCATAACTCCAATCTCAGCTTGTCTTTAATTCCCAAAGTGGCAGACACTTTAAAATCACTTACAAAACACAAATGAAAGGGAGGGAGGGAGCAGGCAAACGGAAGAGCTGGCTTGTGCTATTGTGATTATGATTATTATTTCAATTGCTTGTTAAGGAATACTCTCATGCTTCCCATACTGATAATACATGGACAAGAAACAGGAAAGTATTTGGGGGCATTTGGGGGCCTCCGAGATACAGCTGTCAGGGCTCCAACAAACCCACCCCTATTCAAATCAAAAGTCTCTCACAGTAAAACAAAATGATTTATTAGGAGTGACCATGTCGGTGTACCTGGGTGCAGCTGACACTAAGATACACCATTAATTTCTCCCGTGACCCTGGTCTTCCCCCCACCCTCTGGATGTATATTCTCCAATGGGACACATCCATAGCCAAGAGTCATCAATCAGGCTCTCCAGTAATAATCTTGAGCGCCAGAAACTTCGGCCGTCTAGCAATTATCTAGGGAATGCACTTCTCCCCCCAGTCCCTTTCTGCTGACAACGCTAAAAGACCAGAGAAATATTTTTGAGTTGACATTCGGCTCCCCTCATTTCTTGAAGGTGACCTGTACAAAACAAAAAGAAAACAAATTTATTGCAGGTATAGAACTTAGGGTTGCGAAACAACACTCCCTGTTTTGGTTTGGTTTTCTGCATGGAACCTCATCACAAGGCGATTTATTTGGATGTCCCCTTTTCAGCCATTCTTCGTTTTATAATAATTGATATCTATCTACTCATTCATCTATTTCTCTAATGTTCAGAAAAAGAGCCGTGAAGAGACTTGTGGAGAAGGCAGCGGCGTGGAGATTTTGGAAAACCGACCCTATATTGATGGCCCAGGAGGCAACGGACAGTACACTCATAAAGTATACCATATTGGTATGCATATTCCCAGCTGGTTTCGATCGATACTCCCCAAGGCGGCCCTCCGAGTCGAAGAGGAATCCTGGAATGCATATCCTTATACCAGGACGAGGTACCACCCAGCAATTTGCTTGATATGGGCCTATTACTTGGAACCCTGACAGCGAGTTTATAACAACCAAGAGGGCATTTGAATGTGAGGGGAAGCCATCATTTTAGTTTCTTCAAATAAAGGCAGAGAGCTTGCTCCGGTTTTGCCACGTTGGCAAAAAAAAAAAAAAAAAAAAAAGCCAAGGTGCTAATAAAATTCTGCGTTCCTCTGTGACTCCCGGAGGCCTTTTCATTTATTTTCCTGGCTTTTTCCTTAGGAAAACAGCTGCCTTTATTACACACCGCATATATGTGTGTGTGAGAGAGTGTGCAGGTTGGGAGGGCTCTTGACACGTTTTTGAGGCGAAGAGGTTTTGAATCTGAAGCATTTGAGTTGCTCTTTTTCTCCTCCTCCTTCAGGTACACCTGCCCATTTGTGGAGAAATTCTCCATTGATATCGAAACCTATTATATATCTGACTCAGGAGAGCAACCCAACGTGTTCAACCTTTCCCCCGCGGAGAAGAGGCAGACGGTTCTGGGTGGGTGTGAGCCTTTCCTCACATTTTGATTTGTCTCTTATGGGTGCTAGGGTGGGACTGACAGGTGAGTCCCAGAGCCTAGATTTCAGCTGTGGTTGGCCTTCCTCAGGCCTTGGGAAAATGGGGATAAATCTTGTGCACAATGGCAGAAAATTGGGACGGGATTTGAATTGCTCTCTGCTGTTTCCCATTTGACCCGAGAGAAGGATGAAACATAGGAAGAATGCTTGGCGGCATTGGGTATGTCTGGTTTAAGGAAAAGAAGGACCAGGGGAGACAGGGGAGCAGTCTTCCAGTATCTCAGGGGTTGCCCCAAAGAAGAGGGAGTCAAGCTACTCTGCAAAGCACCTGAAGGCAGCATAGGAAGCAACAAATGGAAACTAATCCAAGAGAGAAGCAACTTAGAATGAAGGAGGAATTTCCTGACAGTCAGAACAATTAACCAGTGGAACAGCTTGCCACCAGAAGTTGTGAATTTGCCAACACTGGAAGTTTTTAAGAAGAGATTGGACAGCCATTTGGTCTGAAACCGTATAGGACAGGTTCTTCTACCTGAGCAAAGGGTTGGACTAGAAGACCTTCAAGGTCCCTTCCAATTTTGTGATTCTGTGATTCTGATAGGAGAAGAGATCTTTTCGCGTTGGAAAATCTCTAGTTTTGGTCAAAGTACGCATTGGCCACCTCTGTTGGGCTTAGGCTGTTGGAATCTGGCGTCCTTTTAGAAAGAGGTGGCCCATCGTGAGGTCTTCTCCTGAAATGTAGAAGAAGCACAGTGTCCTTGCTGGCTTCTCCAAGGGAAGTTGAGGCGACCCAGTTTCTGCCAGCCTTGAATAAACTGTTGAAACCAAACCATAAATAGAAAGAGGTGGAGACCAGGTCTCTGCTCTCTTATCTAAACACAACAAGCCTTCAGGTGGGAAAGGCGATTGAGGGACGGTTTCCTGTGGCTTGCGCATAATTATTCGGCGTATTTCTCTCCCCCTGCACCCCACCCTGCATTAGATCCTATCGATATTGTGCAGGATCCCGTCCCACCCCACGAATACAAATCAGAGGAGGACCCAAAGGTCTTCAAATCAGCCAAGACAGCCAGGGGCCCTCTGCCAGAGGACTGGATCCAAGAGCAGAAGAATAACCCTGGGATCTATCCCGTTATGTGTGCCTATAAACTCTGCAAGGTGGAGTTCCGTTACTGGGGGATGCAGTCGAAAATCGAGCGTTTCATCCATGATGTTGGTGAGTCTTTGATTTCAGGGTCTTCACCTCGAGCCCCAGTTCTTTTAGGGGGGGTCCAGGCATTTCAGGACGGCCAGGTTAAGCCTCCTCCAGATGTGTCCAGATCCAGATGTGTCCAGATTGGTCCACACATCTGGAAGGCTGGACTCAAGAAAGGTATTGCCCAGGGGATTCTCCAGTATAATCTGTCTCAACTGACTCAAGAAATGGTCTACAGACCCAGGATGGAAGACATCTCGAAACGGAATAAACCCAGAGAGATACATTGCTCAGAAAATGGGGTCCCCAAATAGTCCTCCTCCTCCTTCTCCTCCTCCTCCCCGCTCCTCCTCCTCCTCCCCCCCTCTTCCTGTCTACAAATCCCACTCCCTTCTAGCACTGGTGATGGTACCTAGATTGGTCATGAAACATCTGCAAGAAAACCTAAAACGTCAGGTAGCACCAAGGACCCCACAGTTTCCTCTTCTTCCTCCTCCTCCTCTTCCTCTTCTTCCTCTTCTTCTTCCTCCTTTTTTCTCTTCCTCTTCCTCCTCCTTTCTCTTCCTCTTCCTCCTCTTCCTCCTCCTCTTTCTCCTCTTCTTCCTCCTCCTCTTCCTTCTCCTTTCTCTTCCTCTTCCTCCTCCGACCTACCTTCACAGCTTACACAAACATCATGAACTCTCTTCCAAGAGTCCAGAATTTCAGAAAGGAAGGATTTATGTCTGCCTAGGGAAGAAAATAGAGAAACGGGCAAATGATGGTCTTGAACGGATTGGCAGATGGAAAGTTGTCATTGTTTGAGAAGCTTGTCTTAACATGAGTTCAAGACAGCTGGTTGATGATGGCTGATTTTGGTTTCTCCCCCAGGTTTACGGAAAGTAATGGTAAGGGCTCACCGGCAGGCTTGGTGTTGGCAGGATGAATGGTACGGGCTCACCATAGAGGACATCCGACAGCTGGAGAAGGAGGCCCAGCTGATGTTGGCGAAGAAGATGGCCCAGTTCAGCATCAATGAGCCTGAACTAGAACCCCACCTTCCTCAAGACCCCCTCAAGAACGAGCGCAACCTGGAATCCAAGGCCATACCTCCACCCACCGAGGGGGTGGATGCCGCCAGCAATATTGATGAATCTTTGCCGGGGCGAGTGCTAACCAAGCAGTGGTCCACGTCTTCCAAATCCTCTTCCAAAAGAGGAGGTGAGTTGGGCCCCAAAGTGGGCAAAAAGAGAGCCATGGGACTCGGGGTTCCATGGGAGCTTTCGGTGTAATTTGAAGACAAAATTGGGAGGGAGTCATCATATGAACTGTGTTGAGTAGAACTCCTCCTCTTCTTCTTCCTCTTCCTCCACTTCCTCTTCTTTTTCTTCCTCTTCCTCCTCTTCTTCTTCCTCTACTTCTTTCTCCTCTTCTTCTCCCTCTTCCTCCTCCTCTTCTTCTTCCTCTACTTCCTTCTCCTCTTCTTCTCCCTCCTCCTCCTCCTCTTCTTCTTCTTCTACTTCCTTCTCCTCTTCTTCTCCCTCTTCCTCCTCCTCTTCTTCTTCCTCTACTTCCTTCTCCTCTTCTTCTCCCTCCTCCTCCTCCTCTTCTTCTTCCTCTACTTCCTTCTCCTCTTCTTCTCCCTCTTCCTCCTCCTCTTCTTCTTCTTCTTCTACTTCCTTCTCCTCTTCTTCTCCCTCCTCCTCCTCCTCTTCTTCTTCTTCCTCTACTTCCTTCTCCTCTTCTTCTCCCTCCTCCTCCTCCTCTTCTTCTTCCTCTACTTCCTTCTCCTCTTCTTCTCCCTCTTCCTCCTCCTCTTCTTCTTCTTCTTCTACTTCCTTCTCCTCTTCTTCTCCCTCTTCCTCCTCCTCTTCTTCTTCTTCCTCTACTTCCTTCTCCTCTTCTTCTCCCTCCTCCTCCTCCTCTTCTTCTTCCTCTACTTCCTTCTCCTCTTCTTCTCCCTCTTCCTCCTCCTCTTCTTCTTCCTCTACTTCCTTCTCCTCTTCTTCTCCCTCTTCCTCCTCCTCTTCTTCTTCTTCTACTTCCTTCTCCTCTTCTTCTCCCTCCTCCCCCTTCTCTTCTTCCTCTACTTCCTTCTCCTCTTCTTCTTCCTCCCCCTCCTCCTCCTTTCTCTCTCTCTCTCTGTTTCACGCACACACACCCCGAGCTGCTCTCTCCCATGAGACCAGATCCACCCTTGCAGTAACACATGACAACAGGTTGAGCTTAGGGAACGCATGTCCCAACGGGTTCTTTCATCCATCTTTTTGAGCTTGCTTCAGGGGGCAGGTGCCCACTAGTGTCTGGCTTTCCTGCTGCCCTGGTGGGAAGGCAGTTTTCCCATCTTCCCACTTTTGCTCCCTTGCTGGGGCGAGACCCCTGGAGGTAAGCTCCGGCGGTCAACCGACCTGATTCCCTCTCCTATTTTTAGCAGCTTTTACACAAGAGCCTTTGACGTCAATCTAGGGTGATTTAGTTGTCCGTCTGCTCCCTGATCCTCCCAGAGGATTTGGGGTGGAATCCGCAGGGAGGATCTACGGAGCCCAGGCGGAAACCAGAATGAGTTTGTGGTTTATCCCACAGGACAATTAGTGAAATCCAGTGAGTCCAGAGCAATTGATGGCAAGGCCAGCTTCTCCTCTGCTCTTGTTCAGATAGGAGGGAATGTTTGTAGCTCAGGGTTGAGCTTTGGCATCCTTGGGGCTCTCTGAGCTTGGTGGTTTTGCTGCAAATGTCTCATGACCCAACTAGGAAACATCATCAGGGCTAGCAGAAAATGAGGAGGAAGAGGAGACTGAGAGATACTGAAGAGCATCAAGACAGGGCCAGCTTTAGTTCCTTTCTCACACTTTCCTGTTTTCTGCAAACTGATGGTGTTACCTAGTTTGGTCATGAAACATCTGCAAAAAAAACTCTAAAGTCAGGGAGCACCAAGGACCCCACAGTTTCCTCTTCCTCCTGCTCCTCCTCCTCCTGCTGTTTACGAATCCCACTCCCTTCTAGCACTGGTGATGTTACCTAGCTGGGTAATAAAATGTCTGTAAGAAAACCCACCCCGTTCAGAGTGGATCAAGAACCCCATAAGTCTTGTTCAGGCATGAATGATGGATTTGGGGTTCCCATGCCATCCACTTTCAGCTTTGCTATTCACCAACACAGTTGTTGGTCAACAGCAGGGGAAACACAATCACATCTAGTCCAGTCTTTGCACAACTGTAAGACACCAGCAGGAATCTCTCTTTGTATCCCTGGCCCTGCACTTCCTAGAACAAAAAACAGATTTTTTTTTTTTATTTTTTATCCCAAGCTGTAGTTGTGGCAAGGGATGTCAGCTTCCTTAAGAATGCAATTTTCATTTTCTTTCTGCAAGTGCATTTTTGCATTAATGTGTGTCTCGTGGCCTGGCAGAGCTGTGTCTTTTCAGCACCGAGCATCTCTGCTTAATGAAAGGCGGAAGGTCTGGTTTGGAGAGGCAACTAGTGTTAATAAAAAGAGAAAGAAACTGAATCATTCTCTGGTCTCAACAACTGCTGAAATTGTGAATCTTAGCTGACAGCCCCAGCACTGGGATTAGATCTCCCTACATTCTGGGGAATGTGTGTCTCTCTCTGTGTGTATGTATCTTCTCTTTCTTTCTTTCTTTCTTTCTTTCTTTCTTTCTTTCTTTCTTTCTTTCTTTCTACCTACCTACCTACCTACCTACCTACCTACCTACCTATCCTATCTTAGATCCATCATCCATCCATCCATCCATCCATCCATCCATCCTCCCTAACTACCTACCTATATGCATGCATATTTTTCTACTTTCCAGTTGTGGTTATTTCTATATTTCAAGCATGGGAAAGAGAGTTTTGTCTGTTTCAAAATCTTGCTGTCTTTCTTCTTCTTCTTCTTCTTCTTCTTCTTCTTCTTCTTCTTCTTCTTCTTCTTCTTCTTCTTCTTCTTCTCCTTCTCCTTCTCCTTCTCCTTCTCCTTCTCCTTCTCCTCCTCCTCCTCCTCCTCCTCCTCCTCCTCCTCCTCCTCCTCCTCCTCCTCCTTCTTCTTCTTCCCAGGTTTATAAATAGCTTTATTCGTTCAGAGTTAGTGAGCAGTGACGGAGGTTCTCCGATTGCCAGGCTGTGTGGGCAGGGGCTTGTGAGCCCACCCACCCACCTACCCTCCCATAAACAGTGTCAGGGCGTAGCATCCTTGCCTTGCAGGACAGGTGGATGGTCTCTGCCAGCAAAGGCACCTCCCTTGGTCTCCAAAAAGAATGGTTGGCATAAAACTTATTTTGTTCCTCCTAGCAAGCCCCTCGCACCATACCATCTCCGATTGGAGGATGCAAAGTATTGCCCGGGACTCCGACGAGAGCACTGATGAGGAATTCTTCGATGCACACGGTAGGTGGGAAACACACACACACACACACACACACACACACACACACACACACCTCCTTTCCCAAGGGGTTGCCTTAGATGGGGAAGGGGGCGACCTGGGACCTGGCATTCTTGCCCCGCAATTCTGGCCGTCTGGGCAGCAGCTGTTTGAGGAAGAGAAAAAAGTTGGCGTTACTGCTTGGCTGAAAACTTTGGGGTTATTTTGTTTTGAAATGGTGGGCGGGCTTTGTTCGGAGAGGCAAAATAAATTAAAACAAAAAGGCAATGAGAGTTAGCCTTCCCTCTCAACCCACACCCAACTGGCAGATGATAAAAATATGATCAAAAAATAGGTATTTATGCCTTAATTTCTCTCTCCTTCTCTCTCTCTTTCTCCTCCTCTTCTACCTTCTCTTCGTCCTCCCTCTCCTCAACTTTCTCCTCCTCTCCTCTTCTTCCCCTCCTTCTCTCCCCTCCCCCTTTCCTCCTCCTCCTCTCCTCCCCACCTCCCCCCTCCTCTTCCTCCCTTTCCCTCCTCTTCCTCTTTCCTCTTTCCTCATCTCCTTCCCCATCTCACCCCTCCTCTTCCTCCCCTCCTCTTTCCTCCTCCTCCTCCTCCTCCTCCTCCTCTCTTCCTTAGAGGATATTTCTGAAAATGAAGAGGTATTCCCGAAAGAGATTACCAAATGGAGTTCCAATGACCTCATGGATAAGATTGAAACGGCAGAAACGGATCAAGTCCCAGGTAGCCTGTTTAGGGAACAAATGGATGGTTCTGGCCATAATCCTCTGGAATGAATGCAGTGCTTTGTGCAACCTAAGAGTTGTGGAAACGGTGGCAAGGAACCTCTTCTTCCATGTAAAGCGACAGAGAGAAGGAAGGACCTTGACTTAACTCTTCCCAAGAAAGCCAGAAATTGACTGTGTTGGGTGTGGGTCAAGTGGCAATGATCGTCATCTTTCTCCGGATTAATTCCTGACATTTATCTCACTGGCAGGAGAATAAATCCTGTTTACACGCCCATTTTTTCCCCCTTCCAGATGAGCCAACTCTTGAATCGGCTGCGGGATTCCATGTCGGATGCAGCGTGGAAAGACTAAGCATTATTGAGGTACAGCATTTGAACCCATGCCCTGCTCATATAGAAAAGCAAACAGACTTAACTATTCTGCACCCCACGTCTGGGATCTGACCATGAGGCTTGAGATATGGGCTCCAAAACGGCTGGGTTTTTTCTCTGTTCATCCAAAGCGGGCCCCAGAATTACGGTCATGAAACCATTGCAGTCGTAAGTCGAGGCAACGCATAACCAATTTTAGGAGAGTTTTTTTTGCGGAGAGTATTAAGCGAACGCGACAATCACTAAGTAGATTGAGTTTCCCCAATGGGTATTTTTTTTCCCCTGAAAACCAGGATTAAATGGAGGAACCCAGTTGCAAATCAAAGCCATGCAATCGTGGTGGACAGCCGTAAATGCAATCTGGTTATCAGCAAAATGTGTTCAGGTGACTGCATAGAGCAGGGGTCCCCAAAGTTGGCCACTTTAAGACTTGTGGACTTCAACTCCCAGAATTCTCCAGACAGCATAGCTGACTCTCTCGTAATCCCTTCCTCTGCAAACTCTCTCCACTTTTGGAGATTACGAGAGAGAAGAAAAAGCAGGCATGGCTGGCTGGGGAATTCTGGGAGTTGAAGTCCACCAGTCTTAACGTTGCCAAGATTGGAGACCACTGGCACAGGGGAAGATGTGGGGCAGCTGTAACTCTGGAGCGGTCCTAAGTAGCTTTGGGGATTCAGGTAACAGATAATCAGAGTTGGAAGGGACCTTGTAGGTGATCTAGTCCAACCCCCTGCCCAAGCAGGAGACCCGACACCATTTCTGACAGATGGCAATCCAATCTCTTCTTGAAAGCCTTCAGTGATGGCGCTCCCACAACTTCTGTTCCAGAAAGGTTGATTGTTCTCACTGGCAGAAAATTCCTCCTTATTTCCAGGTTGAATCTCTGCTTGTTCAGTTTCCATCAATTGCTTCTTGTCTGGCCTTCAGGTGCCTTGGAGAATAGCTTGACCCCCTTCCTCCTCTCTGGGGCAGCCCCTCAAATACTGGAAGACTGCTCTCCTGTCTCCCCTGGTCCTTCTCTTCCCTAGACTAGCCAGGCCCAGTTCCTAGATTCCGTCATTACTTCAAATGTTCCCTAAGCGAGCGATCGTAAGTCGAACATTACCTGTCCAATTCTGTCCCTTCTATCGTTTCCATGCAAAACCCAGGGAGCTTTACGGGAATCCGATCCAGTTTTATGCAACACGTCTGGCTAATTATAAGGAGAATAAACACATAGCGGCAACAGTGTTCAATTAAGGTGCCAATGTGCCAAGGGGAAGTTGGAAGTGATACAAAATATAACACACACACACACACACACACACAACTGAATAGGTTCCAGAAAAGAACTCAGATCTATTCTTGTCGCCCTTCCAGCTGATCCTACATTGTGTTTACGTATTGTCTTCTGTGGCACCTAAGCCTTCCATAGTGTCCAAGTGTCCATAGGGACATCTCCAAGGTTACTTTTTCTTTTTCTGGCTCCATCGCAGCAGAAGGGATCTGCCTAGCCAGCAGGCCAGAAAATCTGAAGCAGTGATGGCACACGTTTTGTTGTGGTGTGCCGGCACCCACAATGCAATGCATCCTGCCCCCCTGTGCATGTACACACAACACCAGCGTCCTGCCACTTACCTGCACGGTGCATGCATGCACCTCCCAGCTGATTTGAGGCCCATTGGAGGCCGTTTGCACCCTCCTGGAGGCTTGAGGGAAGCCTCTGCAGCCTTGGGAGGCCGAAATTCGGCCTCCTGAGACTGCAGAGGCTTCCCTCGAGCCTCCAGGAGGACGAAAAGGGCCTCAAATGGGCCTCAAATCAGCTGGGAGGCGCACCAATAATTTTGGCTGGGACTCATGGGCCCACCCAAATGGCTCTGCATGCCACCGGTTTGCCATTATGGCTCTGAAGGCTTCCGGGTGATTGGTCCATACCTCTCTAAACTTCCTGCTTCTCCAACAGGCCCTTGAGAATCCGCCTGATCTGAATCTGGTCTCTTCTTTCCAGGATGAAGCAGCACCTCCCCTGGCGCAGCCCAGCCAAATCCATGTCCTCCTTTTGGTCCTGCACGGAGGCAACATCCTTGACACGGGAAGTGGGGAGCAGAGCTCCAAGCAGGGGGACGTCAACACCATCGCCACTGCCTTCGATACTGTCATCAGGGTCCATTACCCGGCCACCCTGGGCCGGATAGCCATCAAGCTGGTCCCTTGTCCGGCCATCTGCTCAGAAGCGTTTTCACTGGTCTCCAAGTGAGTGGCCACTTGGCTTTCTGGAAGATGAGATAAGGGTTTAGGAAAGGGGCCATAAGGCTGCTTCCCAAGGGTGTCTTGGTGTGAAACTCAGTCTCCAGCTTGTGTCTATATTCAGTGGATTGAGGTGCCAGCTGTGGACCTCACATCTGGCTTTGCTTTTGATGGCTGCATGCATGGAACTGGGAAGGAGGCTTCCTTAAGCCCTGATTGGGGCATGACCAAGTCTCCACCACCATTAAGCCATCTTCATCCAGCTATATATCTGCTGTGTCTGCCTCTCTCTCTCTGCCTGCTTGCCTATTTTCTTTCCTTTCTCCTTTCCTTCCTTCATGCAGAATTGGAAATTTGATCTTCTGCAAGCTGCAGCTAAACCAAATAAACCTTCCTTAAAACAGATGGTTGTCCAGCCTCTTAAAAATATCCAGAGGTAGAGAAACCTCTCTCCCTTCACTCGCTTTTGTCCTTCCTTCCTTCCTTCCTTCCCTCCCTCTCGTTTGTCCTTCCCTCCTTCTCCCCCTCCCTCCTCTCATTTGTCCTTCCATTCCCCTCCTCTCTCGTTTCCTCTCCTTCCTCCCTTCCTCTCCTTTCTTCCTCCCTTCCCTCCTTCCCTTCCATCTACAGACGCACCTCATCAATTCCCTCATTCCCAAGGGAGCTGTACTTCACCCCGGCAAGATGACTCACCCGGGCTCGGCTCAGCCTGGAGCCATCATCGCTCCGAGCCCATTGATTTCTTCACTCATTTATCATTCACGGAGCTCGTCTTCTTCTCTCCTGCCAGCGCTTCCTCCGTGTTTAGACGCCAACGCCTTTATAAAAGCCACGGGTTCTCCTTCCCAGGGGTGCAGCAGCTGGCAAGGGCCTTCTTTTGCAGGCCTGGGTCACAGCAAAAGTCCCTGATGGCTGCATTTCAGAGAAAGCATTGGGAATTTCCCCTTAGATAAGGAAGAAGGGATAAGGTAGCTCAGAGATTGATTTATTTGCAAGCCTTTGCATATACCACCCGGCACCCAAAATTTACCCCAAATTCTGGGCAGGTTGCCTTCTCGTCTAGAGGAAAAAAAGACTATTTTCAGAAAAATGATTGGGCCTCGAAAAATTTAACTAGTCCTCAGCTTACAACCATATTGGCACTGGAATTTCTGTTAAGGGAGTTGAGTTCGATCGGCCCTTTTGGCGCTCTCCTTCTTAAGCACACGTCACCTGCAGAGGTAAAGTGAGCCATCCTCTCATGAAGTGAATCCAACTTCTCTCATGGACTCGGCTTGTCGGAAGCCAGCTGGGAAGACCCTCATAAATCCATGCCAGCTAATTGCACGACCATGGGGACGGTCATAAGTGCGAGGATTGGTCGTGTCACTTTTTTTTCCCCAATCTATTGTAGCTTTGAATGAATGACGAATGGTGGTAAGTCAAGGACATCCTATATCCAGTTGGTATTTTCCCTCGAAAGGAAAGTGCTTGGATTGACCTTCCTCCTCTTCTTCCTCTCTGTAGCCTCAGCCCATACAGCTATGATGAAGGCTGCCTTTGCAGTAGCCAGGATCACATCCCACTTGCCGCGCTTCCTCTCCTGGCCACGTCCTCCCCGCAGTACCAAGAGGCGATTGCCACAGTGATCCTGAGAGCCAATCAGGTGTACGGCGACTTCATCAGATCCCAAGAAGGGGCATCCTTCAACGGCCAGGTGAGCAGGAGGTGGGCCTCCATCATTAAGAGCTAAGCCAGCTGGCCTTTTTCCTGGCTGGTGGAAGCTCATCAAAACAGGTCGTTGAATGAGGGTTGATTTAAGACCCCCAAAAAATCGATAATAATTTTGTCAGCTTATTAAATAATTCCCAATTATTGAAAGGAGTCTGCAGAACTGGTGGGCCGGGGACCACTGGTGGTCCACGAGAAAATTTTGGTGGTCCACAGAGAAATGTCCCTCCCCAAAGCAATTAATCCAGGCTGCGCAGGAACACAAGGTTGTGTCGCCCACATGGCCCGCCCACCCACTGGCCCCACCCTTCGGCCAAGCGCAAACCTTACCTTGCGTAGAGCCACGCGAGCTAGAACTGGAAGGTAAGACCAATGGCGGGGAAGAGAAATCTGCTCTGGGGTGGATTGCTGACGTTGGTGGGAAAGTCGATCCCATATTCCAGAGCTGCAGTAGTCACAGGACTGGCCCTTTGGTCATCCCGGAGCAGCTGCTCCTCCATCCAGGTGCACCGGCTGGCCATGGATTGGAGGAGCTGCTCCGGGATGACCAAGGGGCCAGTCTTGTGACTACTGCAGCTCTGGAATATGGGATCGACTTTCCCACCAAAGTCAGTCAAAATTCATATTAGTGGTCCATGTGGTCTAAAATTATGAGTTTGGTGGTCCCTGAGGTCCAAAAGGTTGGCGGCCTCTGCACCAGGATCTGGATTGCTTTTGAAGAAGTCACTGGCGTTGAGGAACACCAGCTTGGATCAAATTGTGGCTGTGGCTTCCTTCCTTACCCCAGGAGTAGGTGAGATGTAGACTTTCAACGTAGACCTTGACCTCATCTCCAAAGTCCTTGAAACCAACATGATCGGCCACCGCTAGAATCGCCACTGGTCAAGATGAAATGGGAGAAACAGGTGTGTCTACCCATTCTTGACCTTAGTTGTCCTCACCAGTTGTCCTCTTCTCACCAGCATGAACTTTCCAAGGGAATGTTCTAGAAGCCACATATTTTTTTGAAGGAGAGAGAACATTAATGGGTTAAGGAGAAGCCCTAGGCTGCAGCGGCCTAGATCTTTATGAGCTGAAACCGTACCGGATGCTTTTTGTGTTTCCACCACCACCTGAGGAAAATCCTTAGAAACCAGGTTCCTTCTCTTTTCAAGCTTAGTCAATGGGCCCTCCACGTAGCCATGGATGAAAGTAGCCTTTGTCAACATCTGGCATTAGACAACACAGCTGGATCCACTTGATCTAAATTTGTGATCTTCAAGATGGACCCTCTCAGTAAACCCTCAGGCAAAGCTTTCTAAAGATACCCATAGCCTCTAGACTCAACGTTTCCCAACCTCAGGCATTTCTTCAATTCCCAGAAGTCCCCTCCAGGATCATGCTGGCAGTTTAATTCTGGGAGTTGACATCCACCACTGCTAGAAAAGCCCAAGGTTGGGAAACCCTACTCTAGCCCTTTCGTTCTCTGCTTTCAGTTGGAAACTTGAGTTGGAGTCCCTCAAAAAGCAACCAGGTATGGGTCTTTGTTTTCCTCAGGTGTGCCTGATCGGGGACTGTGTGGGAGGGATCCTGGCCTTTGACGCCCTTTGTTATAGCAACCAGACGATGACAGAGAGTCAGAACAGTAGCCGGCGTGGAAGTGTCATCAGTGTGCAGGTACGCAATCTCTCAAGTTGGTTCTGGACAGAAAGGAAGTCAAGGCAGATTGATGCATAATCCGGGACCCTCAAAACCCCGTTTGGGGACCTCAGGGCCCACATGAATATGGCCGCTGAATTATGACGTTCAGTGCAACGCATGGTAAGTGACAATATTCATGGATTTTGGTTCTATTTATCTTGGGTTTAGTTTTGTCCTCGACCCTGGCTGTTTCTTTGTCATGGCCCTGATCCTTTGGAAATTACACAGAGAAGGAATCCCAGACACGTTATGCTCTCTGAAACTGGACAGACTCTAAGATCGACACTGAAATAGCAATTCCAGAAGGCATAATTCTCCATGATTCCTTCTCGGTGTAACTCTCCCATTTCACCTCTGCAAGGCCAGCGCTGAGTTTCGTAAACCTGCTTAGCTCACCTGTTTATTTATTAAATTTATAGGGCACCCATCTCACGGTCAAGGGACTGTAGATGGCTTGCTACAAGATTAAAATGATCATATAAAATTTAAAAAAAAACTAGAGGTTTCAAACATGGTAATTTTAAGGCTTGTGGACTTCAACTCCCAGAATTCTATGGGAAGCCTAAGCTGGCTGAGGAATTGTGGGAGTTGAAGTCCACGGGTCTTAAAAGTAACCAAGTTTGGAGACCCCTGGTATACAACCCCTAAAATACTGATAGGATAAATATGAAGATTGAGTGGTGCGGTGGCCTAGAAGTAAGAGTTCAAGCCTCACAATCAGGAGGCTATGAGTTCGAGCCTCCATGCTTCTGATTGAAGGTCTGAGAGTCAATCTTTGCCACAACCTCCTAGAGCAAGACTTGAGTCATTAACTGGGGAAAAGTGACAGTTGACAGGGGTGTGGCAAAGATTATGGACTCAGTCTCGGGCCAGAAAGGTATGTGTCAACCCATCCGTGGATTCTCCATTCGTCGTGCTGGAGAATATATCTGCTGAACAAAACTCATCGGTGACAGGAAAGGCATCCGGCCAGTAAACACTCAGTTCCATTCAGTTGCCCAAACTCCACCCTGCAAGGGATTATGGGGGTCATTAAAAGGAGATGGTGATAAATATGAAGATTGCAATTAATCAAGATTAGCTCAGGAAGGAACCCATCTACTACAGGGTGGAGATAAACTCGGACACAGTGGTTGGGGATGGGAATCGTTGAGCATCCTTCCACGGGGATGCAGATGCTTGGCAAGTGCCAGTTATCTTTGCAACCTCACTTTCTCCCCTCTGGGCTGGCCGCTAAAACCACAGCAGCCACAGAAATAGTCGGATTGCTTGCTGAGTGCAAAGCCAACAAGCAACGGGGGTCAGCCGGTCTAGCGGCCACCCCTCAAGTTGGCGGTCAGGCCATGCACGGACCCAGGGGTGGGATTCTACCAGTTCACACCAATTCGCTAGAACCGGGTGTTAACCTTCTAAGCAGTTCGGAGAACGGGTTGTTAGAAGAAATGACTGGCCTAATCCTGTAAGGAAGGCAGGAAAGAAACATTCTGGTGTTGCTTACAGAAACTGCAGAGGACTAGACTTCCGGTCTCAGAAACGTCTCTGGATTTTTTTTCCCCCTCCTTTGCTGGTACTTTGCTTGTGTGGAGGGACCATTCAAAGTTACAGTGGCACTGAAAAAAGTGACTTATGACCCCTTTTCACACTTACAACTGTTGCAGCATCCCCACAGCCACGAGAGGCCAGGCGAGGAGATGTGTGCCTCAATGTGAGTGATGTTGAGTTGGCCACACCCAGACAATAACATGACCACCAAGCCACGTCCACCACCTAAGCCACGCCCATAGAACCAGTTGTTAAAAAAATTGAATCCCACCCCTGCACGGATCTCCTCCTTTCTCCAACAGAGCTAGAGGCCCTTCTGGCCTTTCTCAAGAGTCTGATGACCTGGCCTGTGTCCTTCCAATTCCAGGACATGGACCTCCTGTCTCCTGGCATCCTGGTGAACAACAGCTATTGTTCCGAAGGCTGTGGGTTGGAAGCCAGCCGGCATCTCAGCCGGAGCACGGCTGACCTGCCACGCAGCAACGAGGACGATCCCCAGAAACAGCAGCTGCTGCGGAAAAGGAGCGATTCATCCACCTTTGAGCTGGACACCTTGAAGCAGCACCAGGCGTTCCTGTCCAGGTAGCTTTTGCAGAGCCGGAGAGGTTGCCCTGGTTGGGTGCCACGTTTTTCTTGGGAGTACCAACAGGAGAGAGGAGATTTGTAGCTGGGGGTTGAACTGTGGGGTCCTTGGTGCTCTCTGAGCTTGGGTGGTTTTCTTGCAGGACGTTTCATCACCCAACTAGGGAATATTATCAGGGAAGGGAGGAAGGAAGGAAGGAAGGAAGGAAGGAAGGAAGGAAGGAAGGAAGGAAGGAAGGAAGGAAGGAAGGAAGGAAGGAAGGAAGGAAGGAAGGAACTGTGAGGTCCTGGGTGGCCTCTGAGATGGGTGGTTTTCTTGCAGACATTTCATGATCCAACTAGGGAATATTATCAAGGAAGGAAGGGAGGGAGGGAGGGAGGGAGAGAGGGACTGTGATGTCGTTGGTGGCCTCTGAGATGGGTGTTTTTCTTGTAGATGTTTCATGACCCAACTAGGGAATATTGTCAAGGAAGAAAGGAAGGAAGGAAGGAAGGAAGGAAGGAAGGAAGGAAGGAAGGAAGGAAGGAAGGAAGGAAGGAAGGAAGGAAGGAAAGAGGGAGGGAATATGATGTCCTTGGTGCTCTCTGAGCTTGGGTGGTTTTCTTGCAGACGTTTCACGATCCAACTAGGCAATATCAGTGTTAGAAGGGAGTGGAGATTGCAGAGAAGAGGAGGAAGAGAGAGGAGGAGGAGGAGGAGGAGGAGGAGGAGGAGGACTGTGGAGTTCTTGGTGCTCCCTAGCCTACTCTCAAGTTGCCACTTGGTGGTTTTCTTGCAGATGTTTCACGACCCAACTAGGCAACATCATCAGTGCTAGAATGTCTGCAAGAGAACCATTCAACTCAGAGACCATTCAAGACCCCTCAGTTTTCTGGGGGTGCCAGTTCTCCCCTAATATTATCCTAGCATGATTAACCCTGTGATGAGGTAGGCGATGTTGAGATAAGTGAGGGAACTGGCTCCGGTCGCCTAGAAGAATTCTGTGGGGCCTTGAACTGAAGCTTCCTTGGCGTCCTCCAGCCTTGATCAATGGATCCCCCCCTCTCACTCCCCCTCTTTGAAATGAGCCGCCCAGGAATTGACTTGCAGGTTGTCCCCAGCTGATAAGTATCCTTGCTCGCTCTATCACGCCGCCATCTATTTTATTGAGCATGTTTCCCATCAGTAGGAAAATTCTCTCGGTGTTATTTCCGAAGATTTATCGGATTCGGCGGCTTTTGTTTTACTCCTTGCACTAAATAATGTGGAGGGCTGTTGTCTTCCTTCAGCCTCGGAGGAGGAAAAGGAAAAGTATTAACTTCTTTGTTTTGAAAGTCCTTCCTTGTGATTAACGGCCTCTCCACCTCTGTAGATCACCCGGCAAACAATGCTGGATAGTGGAAATTGTACAGAAAGTCGAAGTCTTTTTACAGGAGAGAAGTCCCACCTGGTCAGAAAAGATCTGATGCTCAGCCAGTTCAACCATGAAGAGCAGAGATGTTTAGGGTTGGGCAGGGAGAAGCTGTAGAGCAGAGGTCTCCAACCTTGGCAAAGGGAAATTGTCCTTTCAGACTTGCCAGATTCTATGAATGCAGCTTCACAATAAAGTTAGAATTAGCTTATCTACCAGTGTCTCTGAGTGACCAAGGATGGCTCACCTGGGCATACAGGTGAGAACAGAATAACAGAGTTTAGAAGGGACCTTGGAGGTCTTCTGGGCCAGGGGTCTCCAACCTTGGCCACTTTAAGACTTGTGGACTTCAACTCCCAGAATTCCCCTGCCAGCAGAGCTAGTCCAACCCGCCACTCAGACAGGGTACCTAACAATTTACGAGAACCTCGTTTTAAGACGGGGCTAAACGTAATTGTTTATGTTTACACAGTTTTGATCTTTCGTGACTGTAAGCTGCCCAGAGTTACCTTGGGAGTAAGATGGGCGGCCTCCGAATTTGAGAAATAAATACGTAAATTACGGTCGTACGCGAGCTGTCGAGATTGCCTTCCTCTCTTTTACTTCCCTCTCTTATTTCTTCTCTCTTGTTTCTTTTCTCTTAACCCCCCCCCCTTTTAACCAACCCTTCTTGCCCCCAACAACTTCCTTGAGGAAGAAATAGGTAAGCTGCATTCGCCTGCTTTGTGTATCATGGAGAAATCTAGAATGTCGGGGGGACGACACGGTGATGGTGGGAGGGCAGCCCCCCGTCAAGAAATCTCTTGATTGTAAATCTAAGGGGAGGCAATTCTTTTAGCCATATATCCCCTTTGATCAAGTGTGTGTGTGTGTGTGTGTGTGTGAGAGAGAGAGAGAGAGAGAGAGAGAGAGAGAGACTGATGAAAAGTCTTGCCTTTGTGGCATGGGATGATGGTGGTGTTATTGTGTCCATCTCTTGGCGAAATTGTGGACCAGTTCCTTCCACCTCTTCCAGTCTTGCACTAAAGGTGGTCCTTGACTTACCAGGGTTCATTTAGTGACTGTTCAAAGTTACAGCCCCACTGAAAAAAGGGACTTAGGACTGTTTTTCCACACGTAGGAGGACCCTTTTAGCATCTCCGTGGTCATGTGAGCCAAATTCAGAGGCTTACAACTGGCATATAATTACGACGGTTGCAGTGTCACAGGATCCCCTTTTGCGACCTTCTGACAAAGTCCATGTGAAGGTCCAGATTCACTCAACAACCGTATCCCTCATTTAAACCACTGCAGGGATTCACTTCACAAAGGGGGCAAGAAAAGTTGTAAAAGGAGGGCAAAACTCACTTAACGAATTCCTCCCTCAGCGACATAAATTTTGGGGTCAATTGCAGTCGTAAGTCGAGGGCTACCTGTGAGTTCTTCAGCTTGGAGGATAAAGTGATTTATTGGACCAAGAATGGCTGAAACACTCTGTAGATGTTCTTCTCCAGTCATGGACAAGAGGAAGCAAGCGGACATTTGAACGTGTTTTGTTCAAATATCATGGCTTGAAAATTAAACCTGGTTTCAGGGGTTGTCTTTGAAAACATTTCAGTTGATACCTATATTTTTATCCCCTACCTGTGGCATTCTGTCAAGAGCTGCTGAGTCAAGAGGTCAATATCAGTGAGGAACAACAAATATAAATAAAACGATCAAAAAGTAATGAGAGAAGAGAGCAGAGCTTTGCCTAATCCCTTCTTTTAATTTTAAGTTTTGCAATCAAAATAATTCCACCTTGGGTCTAATGTCCGGCACCACCATGCCACAAAAATCAACAGCTACTTCATTCTTCTGCTGCTTCAAGTGGCTAGTCCTCAAGTTTTGACTGGAATGGAACCTGCCCATTACAGTCAAAAGTTTTAATGGCGTAAGTCTGAATTGTGGTGAGTCGAGGGTAGTAAATTCTCAAGCATGCGAGCCACGGTGGTCCCAAAGGCGCAGAATTGGAGAAGCTTCTTGAGTGAGAAGTGAAATCCCCCAAAATAAAGAAGGAAGTCCAGCTGCCTTTTGCAAAAAAAATACCTTTGGGACAGTCGTGAGTCAAGGAGGACCTCTAGAAAGTTCCACGGTGCTCATAGGAATTTTGGGGGTATTTCCCACAGGAAAATTGCATGTCTTGTCAACTGGAGCATGATGTATAAATGCATTTGTTAAATAAATAACATTTTCCTGATTGTCCCTCTGGAAAACCTGCTTTCTGGGCACCTTTTGCTGGTGACATTCCCTCTTTTTTCCCTTCTCTTAAGTTTACACTCTAGTGCTCTGAAGAACTTTCCAGGATCACGGCGATCGAGTAGCTCCATTCAATTGGACGGTGGGAATCTTGGGAAGTTTGAATTTGAAATCACCGACTTCTTCCTCTTTGGCTGTCCCCTGGGGCTGGTCCTTGCCTTAAGAAAAACCATCATACCAACTCTTGACAGTACGTTTCCTGCTGGGGATGGAGGCCTTCTGAAGCCTCCTCTTCCTTTTCACAACTTTTGCAAGCGGAGATGCAGAATTGGAAGGCTAAAATTAGTCCAGAGGCCAAACGTGAGCACCTTTTCAGAGTTATTCCTGGCCAGGATAACAATTCAGGGTTGCACAGGTTGCTGTAAAATCATCTCACCTAGACCCGTGCTTGCAAAAATCCTCTTCTCGACAAGACACAGGATCAAATTGCAGAGTAAATTTTGCAACCCTTCGAAATATTTTTACAAGCAGATTGATAAACGAGATAAATGAGCTTGGAAATAGTCTGCTGATTTTTCCTTTAACAGTTCTTTAAAAGACACGCGGTCAAGAAAGAAGACATTATTCTTTTTAATATACGTATGATATGATTTGTATAATATATCACGTGATCAATTACATAATTATAAGCCATTATTTAGCCATGCCATCACAATAAAATCTGGGGTGACTCCTCTTTAAAATCCTAATTCTCTCTGCTCCTGTGAGCACCTGGCTGTTTCATAAAAACACAGGTGACAGAATTGTTTTGGGGTTGCCAACTGAGCCCTGAGACCCAACAGGGTTTAAGAAAGAGCATCTTCTCCAAGTATCCCTTCAGTTTCTGTTCTGAAGATGTAACCCGTTGATTTTTAACTATCTGGAAGAACTTTAGAGCCAATGAAAAGAGTTGTCCGTGAGATGGCAGAACTGCGGATGATGGTTTCATGATCCTTCCCCCTTGGCCAACTCTTTCTCTTTTCTCCATGGCTTAGTCTTCCAGTTGAGACCAGCCTGTCAGCAAGTCTACAACCTCTTCCACCCAGCTGATCCTTCGGCCTCTCGCTTGGAGCCACTTCTAGAGAAGAAGTTCCATATTTTACCTCCCTTCAACATCCCACGTTACCAGCGGTTCCCTCTTGGGGATGGCAATTCAGCCCTTCTGGGTAAGTTCATCCCTCCTCCCCCCCATCCCCCACCCATTTCTACCTGATAAGTGAGCAGGTGATGGGGTGAGTGGCACCTGCTTTAAATTCCTGAGGTGTCCCTTGCCAGCGAGAAGAAGTCGAGACACAGTCAAGATGTTCCTCAGGAAGCTGAGGTCCACATATTGTCTTCTAGGCTAGAGAAGAAGTGAATTGCCCTTCTAGATTTCCTTAAGTCCCTGGTGAAGCTGGAGATTTGTAGAAAATCAAATCCAAGGTTGACGAGATACATGAGTCCCAGACTTTTTTTTTCTGTGGGACACAAGCAATGGCATTTTCCTCGGGTTTTCATCCTCGTTGTAGAGTCACCCTTGTCTCCAGCTGTCTTAAATCCTTTTTTCATGCGAAAGACACACTATTCTGAGTCAGCCATCAGGAAATAATTGCTGTCAAGCTTACGTCCCGTGGGGAATCTCTGTGGGATTTGCTTTTGAAATGTTCTCCAGCACAGTGGTGATCAAATATTGAATCTTGGGCTAACAAGCAAACACAGATGTCTGATGAACAGGGATGGTGGAATATTAGCATTCTCCCTACGGGTGTGTAGAAGCTCCTGGACTTTTAAAATCTTTGCTCTTTGCTAAAATCCACTTTCAAGACTTCTTTAAGGTCCAACCTGATAATTAAACCCAACCTCTGAAAGATGGGTGGGAACTCGACTGAAATGTTCGTATCTTGGACTTCAGAAAAAACTTATGAAATTGGATTGATGGGTGGGAACTCAACTGAAATGTTCGTATCTTGGACTTCAGGGGGGTGGGAAAAAGTACCAACCACAAAAGAAAGCATTCTGTATATCCCTGAATCCTAGTTTTATGCCCCTGGGCCCACGTGACCATGAAATGTCCTCACTTCTGCTTTTGGGGTCCAGGACAATGTGATTAGGAGAAGATCTGTGTTTTGGACTATGGATCACCGCTGAACAGGTATAAAAGCTGGGTTGACTTCAAGAGGAGAACAAACAAGGTGGACAAAGATGGATAACTCCTTGACATTGTTCTCTCCACTGGACTTCCAAGTCTGGATGTGAACATCAACACCACAGCAATTATGGTCCATCACCATTCTGCTGTTGCCTCTTGGCGTTAGGCCACCAGCCTTTTATACCTGCTTAAGCCTCACCATGATCTACCACCAAAGCTTTGCTTCCAGCATCCACACTCTTGTAGAAGATGGCGTTGACGTTGGTTGTAAGTGTCTTGTTCCAAGTGCTTGTGGCCACATGTCTCTTGTCTTCTTGTTCTTTTTTTTATTTTCTTTGTGCCCCTCTTCGTTTTCTTCCCCATCTGTTCTAGTGGAAACAGTCCAGAACAACCCTGACCTCCTCATTGAAAGCAACCTTCTGGCTGCTTTCCAGAACCAGGACAACTTCATGGAAACCAGTATCCCCGTCCCTACCTTGAACTGGCAAGACGTGTCCAATAAAACTTCTGGATTTGCTGAGTGTGTGTGATCTGAACCTTTCCCCCGTTTGTTCTTGTGTGGTGTTTTCGGAGTGGTGGCTAATGCTTGAACCTCCCATCCTGAAAGCTTTTCCAGTCTTTGTAGAAGACAGGCCCACGGAGAATGTCCCAGCTGTGCTGGAGGAAAACAGGAGGGATGAGTGAACGAACGAGGCAGCAAGGGGAAACAAAAATTAAGAATGGCCTTTGGGTATTTCCTGCTGGGTTACTTACACAAAGAATTTGCAAACATTTGAGAAGGTGGAGAAGTTTCTGTCCCTGAGAAGAAACTTTGCATTGCTGGAGATATAAATCCCCCAAATCAATATCCATATCTTTTACAGTCTTCCTCTATAGATGAACGTTTCCCATGTCATTTCAACCATTTTTCTCAAGCTGGGACTCTCCAGATACGCTGAGCTACCATCCCCCATCAGGAACCAGAATGTTGGCTGTGTTGGCTGAGATGACAGCAGCCCAGAACATCTGGAAGGTGCCAGGGTTCAGGGAAAAGCTGCAGCAACGTCTGCTTAGAAGCCAACATTGGGTGGTATTTCAGTGGGATGTAACTCAGGATGATGATGTTGGGCATGGAAGTTCTAGGAACAGAGTGCCACCTTCTCCAGAGCTCAAAGAATGGTCAAATTGAGTTTTTTGGGTTATTTCAGTTTGGTTGATGTGGCCAGGAAAAACCACGCTTGCGTTTATTTTTGCAGGGGCTGCCTCCAAACCTACTTAATTCTGGGGGAGGGGGGGGGCAAAGGCTGGAATTGAGAATGTTTCTTGCTCCTTTGGGAAAGCTTTCACGACCTCCCCTGTCCCAACAGCTCTCCTGCATGGCATATTTGTGAGCTTGTGGATGGCTTGTTTGAGTTTTGGGATTTATTTGGGTTGCCTTGCTTGCTCTCTCTCTCCTCCAACCCCAGCGAGGGACTTCAGGAAGGATCAGAAATGCCTCCCTCCCATTCAGATTTGGAACCAACCCGTGAAGCCCCTCTACAGCACGGTTTCTCAACCTTGGCAACTTGAAGATATGTGGACTTCAACTCCCAGAATTCCCCAGCCAGCATGGCAACCTTAAGATGTATGGACGCATCTCCCAGAATTCTCTAACTAGCATGGTGACCTTACGATGCGTGGACTTCAACTCCCAGAATTTCCCAGCCTGCCCTGGCAACCTTAAGATATGGGGACTTCATCTCTTAGAATTCTGGGAGTGGGAATCCACATATCTTAATGTTGCCATAGTTGAGAAAGTCTTGCTCTCCACAAACTGTGCCTATTGGGTATGAGTCATCCTAGCACCCAGCTGGAATTCTTCTATGTTTCTGTTTCCTTCTAAGGAAGACTTGTTAAGCTTCTCTTCTGTTGGTTTCCATGGCTGTGGAGATCCTGTTTTGATGCTTTCACCATTGCGTCCATCTAATGTTTTGCCTTGGTGCTTCCCTACCAAAGCTTCTTCTGTGGTGTTGGTTCTGAGAGCTTTGATCGGATGTCTACCATGGTGGCATCCAGCCTAATGTTTGTATGTGTGCCTGCTTTTTCTTTCTTTTTTTAAAAACAATTTTCTTGACGTAGTTATGGCATCCTGGTTGTCTTTGTGTGTTTGTGGTTGGGTTTAATATTCCCGATTTCCCCGTTTCGTCCCTGTAGCAGATGTTGTTCAGTCTCATGGTGGCGTCTTGGTGGAAAACACGTCCCCGTCTGCTCCCGTTTCCGCCCCACAGTTCAGAGCCTTCCGGAGAGCAAGTGAAGTGAGCACTGTCAGCCAGGTGTCCGGAATGGCAGACAGTTACACTGCTTCCAACATAGCCAACAGTAAGTGTTTCTCCCCATGGAAATGAGCTTCCCCGTGCTTAGTTCTCTCAACTCCCTGTGAAGATCGGCTGATGCCTTCTACTGCTTCTCTCCGAAGTTCTCCGAGCCTGGGAATAAATATGGAGCTTTTCAAGATATTGCAAAAGAAGGATAGGGCAGAGGAGTGGTTAGCACCCAAAATGGATGCCTTGTCCCTCAGGGTCAAAACAGCAAACTCCTTACAAATGCAGAGTTTGTACTACAGTGTTTCTCAAGCTTGGTACTCTAAGATGTGTGGACTTCAACGCTAGGAGTTGAAGTCCACCATGCCTCTCAGAGTTGCCAAGATTGAGAAACACAGCCGTATTGCAATAAGTAAGATGTGAAAATGTCCATTTTTTTTGTTCCGGGTTCAGAGAATGTCATCTCCAACTCCCGGCACCATTGACCATCCGGGTTTTTCAGCTCTGCTTTCTTACCCTCCCATAATTCCCGAAACCCCAAAGAACAAAGCACAACCCTTGTTAAGAAGTCGTAACTTTCAAAAGTTCCTTCCCTTTTCCACCTCTTGTTGTGATTCATCAGCTAAAGCCAAGATCCCAAATTCCCAATTCTGAAGCCAAAGGCATGGTTGACTTTTAACTCATCCGACATATGGTTGAACGCATTCTGCACCTCCCAATGCTAGAGGTCAAAAATTCTATGGTGCATTTTTTTTTTTTTTTGGCATGGTCCCCCATGTGCTTTAATAAAAAGTTGTGTTTTATTTTTGTGTTGTCTTTCTCCGTCTCTCTCTCTCTCTTCGAAAATGTGATTCCTTTTAGATAAAAAACATCATCTCAACCACTCCAGAGGGTTTAGCCTTCTGGCTCTCCTAGCGCTTCCCCACAAACCTCACATCCAGCCCTTACCCCAGAGGATGGGGAGGCTCAAGTCCGAAAGATCCCTGAATCCTTCAGGACGAAGGTTTGAAAGCTCCCTCCACAGGGAAATGGAGACCGTTCGCCTGATTCCAGATCTTGATGTCCACAAAGGTATTCTGGAGAGCGAGGAGAATGGGATCAAAATGGAGCAATTGCTTATCTCTTCTTTCGCTGTCTCCAGAACCCAGAAATCTTCTTCACGGGAGGTCTTCCTCAAATCTTGCTGTCTATTTAACAAATCACTCTTTTTACTCTCGTTCTGGAGATTAACCAAACATGCTACTAACAGCCCATCATCGAGAGTCAAGCTCATTCCGATTCATCTTAACGTTCTACATTGCACATGTCCTCCGATTAGCTTGTCCTCTTGTTTCTTGAGAAGAAAAGGCTGGTTCTTGACTGCCCTGCTTTGGAGAATTCCTTAAATACTTTGCAAGCCTGAAAAAGCAGAAGTAGTTTGGCTTGGAAGCTCCCGCTTTGCTTTCCCAACTGTCAATTTGGACATTGAGAACTCGGCCATATATGGTCCCACTCCATATTTGAGTGTCTTTGTCTATTATCATCATCTCAGAAGTGGACTTTTTCCTGGAATTAAGAGCAGAATTAAAAGAAGGAATTGAATGAAGCCCAGGAAAGTCACTTCTTGTGAGATGGAGGCTACATAAATTTGATTTAGAAATTAATCGACCAAGCTAGCTTATTTTTTCTGGACATCAAATCTAGGAATTCTGCTTACAGGCCAGTCTTTGACCCTTTCCATTTCAATTTCCAAGAATGATAACACTGAACAACAGGTGGGAGCTTTCTTATCCAGACTAGCCTCTCTCTGTCCTTTCTTTGAGGCTCAAATTTTGGCTATCCTGTTGTAAGATTCAGAAATAGGCTCCTCAAGGTATGTTCTCAAAAATCAAAGCCGCAAAGAAAGCCAATCTGATGACTTTTCCAGGGGTGGGTGAGACAGCTCCTCCTGAACCTTTCATGGCCAAACATTTCATAGGGCTGATGTGGAGAAACCAGGGGAGTTTACTGGGCCTTCTCCTGGATGGTCTACGGTCTTGGAAGTTGACGGAGATGGAAAGATGCTTTGCAGAAACCCAACGGGATTTCTTTCTTCTCTCAGTTGCGGCCAAGTGGTGGGGAACCAAAAGGATAGATTATGCTCTCTACTGTCCGGATGCGC
This sequence comes from Hydrophis major, assembly GCA_033807585.1. NCBI lineage: Eukaryota > Metazoa > Chordata > Lepidosauria > Squamata > Elapidae > Hydrophis > Hydrophis major. The sequence continues at coordinate 2,009,324 of CM066339.1, read as the reverse complement.
TGACCGCCTTCCCCACAGTTGCCTTACCACACCTCTTTCATGCCAGCTACTGGGAATCCACAGACGTGGTCTCCTTCCTCCTTAGACAGGTGAGAACCCTCCTGCCAATATCTTTTGGATGGGATTCTACTGGTTTGGACTGGTTTGAGCGAAGCGGTAGTTCCAGTGATCATTTGGCCTCGTCCCTGCCCTTTTCCTGTGCTTTATTTCCTTGTTTTTGAGCATAGCTGATTTGCGCGGCAGAGTAGTTTGCCGTGCATCAGCTGTTTTACTCACCGGGATGCAGCAGAAGTTAAATATTATAGCTAAAAATGGTCTTTTCTAAATGCTGTGCGTACGCACGCTCACTGAACCGGTTGCTACACATTCATCAGAAGTGGCACCTCGGTGTGGGCAAACCCCGTTTCATCTTTCAGGTGATGCGGCATGAAAACGGCAGCATTCTTGAAGTGGACGGGAAAGAGATCTCCGTCTTCACGCCTTCCAAACCCAGGGAGAAATGGCTTCGTAAACGGACTCATGTCAAGCTACGGGTAGGTTGCATTCATCACCCCCATCGGTCAGTGTTCCAAATTGGGATGGGGGGGACAGAAGGATAAAGCCCCAAATTACAACTTTGTGTTAAGAATCTGGGTGAGAGTGGTACCACTGATTCAGCGAGAAGGAATAATAATAATCATAACTGGCTGACTGCGCAGATTAATAATAATATCCCATCAAGAAATTGCAATAACACCAGCGGAACTGCAAAAAACTGCACTACTCAAACTTCATACATTTTAAGAAGATACTTGGTTGATAACTGAGTTTCATGTTTAATGAATGAAAGAGATTATAATATAATATAATGCGTAATGGGGTGCCTTTTTAAAAACTAGCTATCCAATTAAAGCTCTTTTGCTAGATTACCGTTAGATCTAGCAGGATTTTCCTACTGAGCAAAGAGACAAAGATGAAATATTTAATTTATATAAATTCAACGCAGATTCATTTCAATTTTGGGGTATTGTGAAAACCTGACAAAAAAGCAGCCCGCAAAGCCAAGAGGGGAGAAATCCTGAATTTTTGATTGCCAGAGAAGCCCAATTCTGACAGTCGAGGGGAACAATGTGTGATCCTTGATCATTACTGAAGTTTTGTGAGTTTTTAAAAAAATCTATGAAACAGTTTGAACACGAGGGCCACGATCAAGTGAATAAGTAAAAGGGTACAAGATGGAGTTGCAATGTGCAGAACCTGTTGTATAATCCAATATTTGTCAGTGAGGTGAAGGGGGGTGCTGACAGCCACCCTGAGAGTTGAATTAAAAAGTAAATTTAAATCAATGCATCCACTCAGCCAGGCAGGAAAAAGCTCCCCGCTTCAATTTAAATAAAGCTCCATCTCCAAAAATGATTAATGGCCATCCAGACTCATTGATCACCCTGCGTCAACCAGCAAACCAGGCAGAGTCGAGAGTTGTGTATGCGTGGAAGATGTTGAGCATACAAAATCAGACGTAAGCTACCAGTATAAAATTGTCCATCTGCCATGGTGGGAATCGATGGGAATCCCAAACTTGACGTTTGTTCCTTCTCTTCTTTTCGCAGAATGTTACCGCCAATCACAGGATCAACGATACCATAGCCAATGAAGAACGGCCCCAGGTGTTAAACGGGAGGTTCATGTATGGCCCGTTGGACATGGTCACGCTCACGGGGGAGAAGGTGGGTGGCTGATCTGGTCCCGTGAAAGCTTGAAAAAGTGGCAGGGGTGTGGACCCGAAGAAGGCTTGTTTCTACAGGATCTCATGTCCCAACTGTAATTGACTCTGGATGAATGTCTCTTTTCTTTTATGGACACCGAGAACATTTGCACCAAAGACAAATTCCTTGTGTGTCCAATCACACTTGGCCAAGAAAGAATTCAATTCAATTCAATTCTACTCTACTCTATTCTGTAGTGGTAGCATTTGTAGACTTCTAAAATGAAAGGATTGGTATGTTGAAGGGGTCCTCCAGGTTAGCTCCCCCCCCCACCTCCTTGGGGGTCCACCTGTCTTAAAGTTGCCAAAGTTGAACACTGTTCTAGATCTCTCCATCAACCAGAATGGAAGTCAGAGCTAAGCAGAGCCACGTTAGCAAGATCAGTATGCAGCCTTAGGCAAAATGTAGTCAAAATGTATGAACTTCAACTCCCAGAAACCACCAGCTAGCTCTACCAGCTGAGGAATTCTGGGAGTTGAAGTCTACCTACCTTCAAGCTGCAAGGTAGAGAAATATGGATCTAGAGCCCTCAGCCAGCCAAAATGGAATTGGAGCTAAGTCGAGTCACATTAGAAAAATGAATGAGCAGCCTTATAACCAGAAAGAAAGTGAAGTGAATTCTATTGTAGAGGGATGTTCATGTTTTCTCACCCTCCCCAGTATAAACCCATTAATGACTGCAGTGGGTTCACCCAAGATAGTCCATGCGACCCTGGGATTCGAACTCAGATGGTGCTGAGATTCCAGATTTCTTCTTCTTTCCGCTTCAGGTGGACATTCACATCATGACCCAGCCTCCCTCAGGGGAATGGGTTTATTTTGACACGGAGATCGCCAACAGCAGTGGACGCATTTCCTACATGATTCCTGAGCAGAGACGGCTGGGGATTGGGGTCTATCCTGTCAAAATGGTGGTGAGGTACGTTCTTGTGCACTGAGGTTTGCCAGGGAATGGCACAGCCGTGGAGCAGTAGGTAGGAAAAATGGGCACAGCTTGAAAAATGCAGATGTGGCAACTGAGGCCATCTGATTGTGGGTGAGCTATGATTATGATGATTCTTGATGAATGTATCTTTTCTTTTATGTATACTGAGAGTATTTGCACCAAGACAAATTCCTTGTGTGTCCAACCACACTTGGCCAATAAATAATTCTTCTATTGGCATCTTCATCCTTAATCCAAGGCAGAGAGCGATTGCTTATTTTTTAGATTTCTGTCCTGTTTTCCCCCTTTGAAGGCTGATGCATAATCACAACCGCTTAAATTTAAGGAAAAAAATAATCTATGTACCTGTTCGGCTAAAACAGCTTCTGAACTTAATTTTTTTCTTCATATCCCCCCTTCTGACTAACAATGTTGAAAAATGGCAAGCATGCTGTTGACCTTAATCTGGAAGGATAGCACATATCCCTGAAATAGGCATTAATACAATTTAACTTTCCCCAGAAGACTAGGGGGGGAAAATGCATTGAGGATTACCATACCTGTATCATGAAATCAAGGTTCACTTTCTTGTTTCTTTCTCCTTAGGGGGGATCACACATACGCAGATAGCTACATCACCGTTTTACCGCGGGGGACCGAATTCGTGGTCTTCAGCATTGACGGTTCCTTCGCAGCCAGCGTCTCAATTATGGGCAGCGACCCCAAAGTCAGAGCTGGAGCAGTTGATGTCGTACGGTAGGTAGGGGTCAGCGGCGGTGGGGAGCGTTAGGGCTGGGAAGTTGTACTGAAGAATGGGATTTTCATGCTTTTGGTTTCGTGTCGGAAGCTCCAAGGCACTTGCGGGTTGAAAGGATTAGCCAGTGACGTCATCGTTGCCCTGGAAACACACCCAGTTGCACATGCCCATAGTGAGCCCACTGAAGTGGTACCTATTTATCTACTTACATTTGCATGCTTTCAAACTGCTAGGAGCTGGAGCGAATGACGGGAGCTTACCCCATCCCAACATCAGCACGTGGGTCTCGAACGCTTGCTGATTTTCAAGCCATTGTTCTAACCACCTGAGCCGCCATGCTCCTCATGGGATACTATAAGAATAGCAGGAACGTGTTTTTTTTTTTCCAGTTGAAAACAAGAGACCCTTTTCCATGCTTATATTCACACTGCCTCTCGCTCTCTCCGCTCATCCATCTTTCTCATTTCCCCCATCCTTAGGCACTGGCAAGAGCTTGGCTACCTCATTATCTACGTCACGGGTCGGCCTGACATGCAGAAGCAGAGAGTGGTCGCCTGGTTAGCACAACACAACTTCCCCCACGGGATTGTCTCCTTCTGCGATGGGCTGGTTCATGATCCCTTGAGGCACAAAGCTAACTTCCTGAAGTCTCTAGTCACAGACGTAAGCTGAATTCGCAGCGGGTTCAAGCAGACGCAGTCAGGCTGGGCCAGGTCCCCTTAAAAGCGCCTTTGAGAATCTGGGACCTTCTGATCAGAAATTATATTGCAGAAAAGTTAACAAGTCCTTTTGAGGAAAAAAATAATAATTCCAGAGTTTGCTGAGTATCAAACATGAATCCTGTTTATAAAGATTCACATTCTTGCACATCTTTCTCTTGTCCTTATATTTTTTCCACATTTTTTACTACCCATGATGGGCTGTGTAGCTGTCTGTTGTGGGCAGGAGATCTGGTTTCCATCCGTCACTTCTTTGAATCGGTTTCTTAGTGCAGGTACTCCTCTACTTACAACCACAATCAAGCCCAAAATTTCTTTTTTTTTTCCAAAGAATTTTTTTTATTTTTAGACAAACATACACAAACAAAACATAAAAACATAAAGCCATCTTCCAATTACATACATATAGTGTGTCGGTTGGTTACAATTTTTTTGTGCATCTTCTCCATAGTCCTCACTTACAATTGTTGTATATATTCTCACATTATCAAACAGATATTTCTAAATACATTTATCTTTGTTAATCAATCATTTGACTGTACTATTCAAACCGATTTCAAACTTTTGCCTGCTCTTTGAAACTTCCCCCCTTCTGTTGTCAACTATAAAACATGTATACAAAATGTTTTATGAGCTGACACTTCCAAAACGTCAAAAGGATTTATTGGGAGTTAACATGTCCAGCACTGCCTGGGTGTAGCCGATTCTGAGACACATCATTCATTGTCACCCTTGACCTGGTTTTCTCCCCACCCCCTGGGTGTGTCATAATTCATATTCTCCAATGGGACACATCCATAGCCCAGAGTCATCAATCCTGTTCTCCAGTTAGAATTTTGCCCAGCAGAAACTTCAGTCACCTAGTTACTATCTTGGAAAACATTGATGGAATGCAACCTGCCCACTGCTTCCTCCTCCCTGTCTGTTGTCAACTCTAAAAGACCACAGGAATGTTTTATGAGTTGACAGAATGGCTTTTTCTTCTTCTTCTAGCTGGACATGAAGATCCATGCGGCTTATGGATCCACCAAGGATGTCTCCGTCTACACCTCCATCAACCTGTCCCCTCCACAGATCTACATTGTTGGGCGGCCTACCAAAAAGTTACAGAACCAATGCCAAGTGAGAACCTTTTATTGTAAGGGGTCCAGCTTGCTTTCCATGGTCGATAAATCTCAGGGAAGCATCTTGTAGAAGAAAGGAGCAATGTTAGCAAACTCACCTTAGCTTTGTTGGATTGAGGAACTTTTGGAAAGATGTTCCAAAGATCAGGCTTTGCTTTGGAGCCCAAGCCTGAACAATGAAGCAGTTTGGGTTGGAAACGTCCAGAGGTTGCAAGCTGACCAGATATACATGTTCAGCTGCTTGGGCCGGTATGTAGAACCAATCCTGGTTTCCAGATACCAACTGTAAGGGTATGAGCCAGGGGTGGGTTTCTACCAGTTCGCACCTATTTGCTAGAACCGGTTGTTAACATTCTAAGCAGTTTGGAGAACCGGTTGTTAGAAGAAATTGCTGGTCTAATCCTGTAAGGAAGGCAGACAGGAAACATTCTGGTGTTGCTTACAGAAACTGCCTCTCCGTTAACCCTTATTACATTCTTGGCAGGACTAGACTTCCTGTCTCAGGAACTTCTCTGGAGTTTTTTTCCCTTCCTTTCTATGTCTGCTGCTCTTCAGAGCTACCGGTTCTACAGAGGTGGACAGAACCGGTAGAAACCCACCCCGGTGGGAAGCATTTTGGAAGGGATGTAGGAAAGGAGAAGGAAAATGCTTCTTCTCCCAACTACCTCAAAGGGCAAAACAGGATTGTGTTCACCAGATATGGGAAGAGGAAAAGCAGGGAAGGACAAGACTTTGATGATGGTGGTAGAGTGAAATAGGGGAGAGAAAGGGGCTGGGAAACCGATCTGTTGTTAAGTCATCTGAAAGAGAAGTTCTTTGACCTTAAGCCAAGGGCACCACCCTGAGTCCTCTCCCAAAGTAAGGAATTTTTGGTGTCTTTTGTCCTGTAGTTCATCACAGAAGGCTATGCGTCCCATCTGGCCCAGCTGGAGTACACTCATCGCTCCCGGCCTGCCAAGAACACCACGCGAATGGCTCTCCGGAAGGGCAGCTTTGGACTCCCAGGCCAAACTGAATTCCTGCGCAAGAGGAACCACCTGTTGCGAACTATCTCCTCCCAGCCCACCGTGTCCTCTGGTCAGAGTGCCAGTTACCGTCCAGAGTGGACACAAAGCCACTCCGAAAGTGACCGGGAAAGGGACCGAGAACGCAGCCAACGGAGCATGAGTCTCGCTACGGGCTGCTGGGGCCGAAGCACATTCCCAAGGCTCGAACCAGGGAACTTGGGTCAGAAATAGAGGCGTCCGAGGCGTTATGATGGCCGGCTGCACTTGCCCGGGTGGCAGAAGCAGGAGCCATGGCAAGGCCAGCGGCGTGGGGCTCGTGGGCAAATATGGTGCTACTCATTGCCGGTGGGGCGGCAGTGACCTGGCCAGGAGCAACCAAGCAATTTGGGTTTCCTTCCCCCCCCCCTCACAAAACATGGCAGGGACATTGGGTATGTGGAGAGCAACTGGGGAGGCCGAGAACAGGAGCCGCCTTCTGCCACCGAGACTTCAAGCTGCCTCATCTTCAAAGATCCACCATTTTCCGGCTCTTTATCCAGGGTTAGAGATTGTAAATACGTGCCTGTCCAGCTTCTTCTTAGCCATCCATCAAAGATGAGAAGACACATCATCCAAGTAAACACACCAGTACAGTGTGAGGGAACAGCAGCAGGAGAGCAGATTGTGTTCACGTAGACTGGACACGAGGAAGGGGACATCGACAACTATCATTGCTTTACAACCCACAACCACACTTGATTCATTTCTGGAGTCTGAAAGGACTCGGGGACCCACAAACCGAAGCCCCAGCCCCAGGGCCGAGTCACGTTGGTCGGCTTCCACGGTGGCGATATAAAGCTACGGGTGCAATGCACACATTGCTGGATTGGTGATTTTATCAAGGCTGGTTCTAATTAAAGGCTTTTTATTTTTTAAATAAGAGTTTGGAGGTTGACGGATTGCACTAATTCAAGAAAGTTTTTAAAAACAAGTCTTAACAGGCACGGGATTCTGTCCCTTCAGAAGGAAGGGAGCACGATTTGGGCACGACCTTCTGAAGGCAGGACCTGCCGGAACACCTGGGAAGTGGCGCTATTTCCTCAGCCTAAAGCCGAAAATAAAAAGAAGCTACGTCCAAATTCTTCCCAGGCCTTTTCAGATTGTTGTTGTTGTTGTTGTTTATTTATTTATTTATGAATTCCCCTCCCTGCCTTTAGACTGGAATCCTTTCTCATTTTTCCAATGTTATAGTATCATATTTCAGGAGGGGTTGTAAACTCGCTTTTCTTTTTTAAAACGGTAGATGTATCACAACTGTACACCTCATGGTTTTTAGGGGTTTGCACTGAGAAACTTTTAGGAAGGAGGTCTGGTTTTTACTTTTTTTTTTTTTCCAAGCAACTCCTTCTGGATTTATAGCGCATGTCATTCAATGTTGTTAAGCCATGGAAGGTCTGTCTGTACTTAACAGACGCACAACAACACGGCAGGCTGAACGAAGGGGGAGATTTCTCCATCCCGTTCGCCCTTTTTGAATATTTCAGGAAGATTTTTTTTAAAAAAGTTCGGATTAGCCATTTGAGCCACCTCGCAGAGACGTCAATCTGACCAGGGAATTTAGGAGAGGGAAAACGGCATTTTTTTTTCCCTGCTTGGAAGAGATTTGATGCTGGAAATGATAGGATCTCTGAGCAGAAGGGGATTTATAATACAGGGGGTCCTTGGCTTACGACCATTCAAAGTTACAATGGCATTTAAAAAAAGTGACTTATGACTGTTTCTTGTACCGTCACAGTATCCCGTTAGTCACGGGATCAAAATTCACCTGCTTGGCAGTGGATTCATATTTGTGACGGCCGCAGGGTCCCAGGGATTTGTGTGCATGTCACAGGATCCCCTTTGGCCACCTTCAGATGAGCAAAGCCAACGGGGATCCTGACTCACTTAACAAGCACCGGACAAATAACTACAGGGACTCATTTAATGACAGCGGCCAGAAAGGTCACTAAATGGGGCAAAAACTCCACCATTGTCCCGCTTAGCAACGGAAATCTGGGAGGGTCGTAAGTCAAGGAGGACCTGTATTTTCCTCCTCCTCCTCTGCTCGTTTACCTGGCTTGAAAGAGGTTTGAAAGCTTTGGGGGGGAAAGACGGGGGGGGCATTGCCTGGCTGTTCACCCTCCTTTTTTGTCTCCCCCGTTTGTAATCCAGATTTTCCAGCTGCTGCTAAGCGGCATTTCAGCCCATCCTAAAGCCCCAACCTCTTCCCTGGGAGGTCAACCTGGTCTTTACTGGCCTGCAATGCTGCTCCTTTTTTTAATATACTTGGCTCAAATATCTCCACTGTCCGCCTCCGACCACTTGTATCGCTCCTTATCTTGCAGGCGCATCTTCATCCATTTTTTCCTTCCTTTCCCCCCCGCCAGACCGATGGGTGTCCCAGTAGATGGGCACTTTTGCACTGTGAAATGCAGCCTTTTTTCCAACCACCGCAACACTTCGGTGGTTTGCCTGGATATATATATATATTTTTTAATGAACAAATATCCACCCAATGCTCTTTTTTATAATATATCCCCCTCTTTAAAACTTCTCCAGGCATCTGCTTCTCTCCCTTTGAAAAGTGCCAGAGTAAAATTCACTGTACGGAGAAAATCTCGGTGGTTTAGGAAGCCATATTGTATGATACTAAGCCATCTATCCAACTGCGAAGGGGATTGGAAGGTTTCTCACACTATTTATGGGATTTTTTTTCTTTCTTCTCTCTCTGGTTGTGCCTAGTGCTTAGGGATGGACGTTGAAAAACAGGAGTGGGAGAAGTGTCCAAAAGGATTGCGTTTCTGCTCTGTCTCGTCCGATCATTACGTCGTGGGAAAAAAAAAAAGACATCACAAAAACTGCCAAGGGAACCACACACTGTTTGGGACTTCCTCCCTTCCTTCTGCACAACCCGTCAACCAAGACACAATCTGATGTGTAAACATTTTCAAAGTCTAAAGAAAAAACAACAACAACACTACGTCTCGTGTCTCCGTGTGTGCATTTGCAAGACGTGTGTAAAAAGAAAAAACCGGTGTACAACTCAAATGTTTTTGCAAACTTGGGCAAATTTTAAGGTGGAGGGAAATCTCAACATGTTGGCTGGGGGATTCTGGGAATTGAGATCCACCCATGTTGGTTGGGTGATTCTGGGAGTTGGAAATCCACAGATCTTAAAAGTTGGCCAAGGTTGGACACCCCTGATCTGAAACACCTCTGCCTGGAAAGAATGTAGATCTGTTTTATTTTATTTTATTTATTGGAGCCGAAGGGCTCCAATCTGATCCAGAATTAGAAACCTGGCAATTCTCACCCATCACCCCCTTAAATCCCACGATAGCAGAAAAGTAGCTTGTAAAGGTAGCAGGCAAATTGGAACGTCTTGATGGAAGGAAAGCCTCCCCCCTTTTCAATCCAGGCAGATCTCTTTGCCTTTTCAAACAGAGAAACATTTCAGTTTGAAGGTTTATCGTGCCCTGCAGCCCAGCCGAGCAACTTGACCAAGTTCGGTTCCTGCCGGATTTAGCCAAAACTGCTTGGCTGGGAAGCATTTCTCTCTCTTTTCAATGTCTTCACCATCACTACAAGGTTCCTATTAGCCCTCTTTTTTTCTACCTGTCCTAATGTCATCTTTAAATATGTCCTGTTGGCACCGGAAATGGAAAAATCTTCACTTTTAAGGATACAGTCGGGAGGGGGATAAAATTATTGCAGGTGGAAATGCTCGGTTTGGACGTTTGGAGGGTCTGGCTTAGCCTGTTCCATCTTTTTTTGTTTTGTTTCGTTATGTTCCTATGTTTCTATGTGCATGATACTGTCAGGCGCCTTGCTGTTGTCGTACGTGACTGCCATCTTCTCTCCGCCACCTGAGTGTGCTTTGTATCCAGCTACCAGTTGTATGTTGTATAATTAAAGGAACTGGGAAGGTTTGCTCACAGTCTTCGTTTCTTTGCAAAGGCATGCCCGGAACCACATCACAAATTGCCTCATGGGGCCTATTTTAACCCATGTCCATTTCTTTTGGGTGGGCTTCATTGGGTTCAACTTTCCCTGGCAATTCCCTCGATTTTTGATTTTTTTTTTGCAAATATAGCCTCCTGTGTAACCTTTTCTTCACCAGGCAAAAGTAATCAGGGTGGGTTTCAAACCAAGGGATTAACTCAGTTGCAGTATCTTGGAAACTTTGGGTATTGGTTAAGGATGCAGAGAGAGAAGGTGGCCTGTTTGTAGCTCCTGCTAAACCACTGAGGCCAAACCGGAAAGCAGGCTAACAACTTGGATCTTGAGTGGTTTTATTATTATTATTCGTGGATAAAATAATTTCACTGGTGTTGGTGGCAGGCCTTTCTTAATTTGGGAAGCCATCCCTTCTTCCGGTGTATCATCTGATAGCAGCTCATCCTTATCCAGAATTTAAACATGCCAGAACAGTCTGGAAAACACACCCACTACTGAGCACCCACTACTCCTCTAACTGAACAGAGGCATGCCATCAGCCAACTAAGATGGTTTAGAAGACTGCTTTAATTAGTTAAATTAGCTACATCAGCACCCTGTACAAACATTTTCCAGTTGGACAGATGGCATAATATTGATTGCCTTGGACAGTCTGAATCCTTCTTTTTAAGAGCTTACAGTTTTGAAAAAGAGAACGATGCATGCAAAGGGTACATACAATCCAGCCAAATTAACAAATAAAATAAAATAAAATAAAATAAGAACAGTTTCATTTGGCGAATTTCAAAGGAAGAATATTAAATTTGCCTTTAGTGGTGCTTTGGAAACTAGCACGATTTCCTCTGCAGGATGAAATGCCCTGCAGAATTTTAAACACATGCCGACTACCGTATTTTCTCTCGTGTGCTTCTGTTTGATTTCCCTCTGGGGTGAATTGCGTGGCCTGTTCCAAGAACAGATTAATAATTTAACTGCTTGCAACGGGGAACAGAGTTTACACAAGGTAGCTGAGCGAGCAGCTGTTTGATTGCCAGAGGAGGCTACGAATTGGCCGGTGCGTAGTTCCGCTGGGCCTGTGTGTAACCCAGATTTGTACTGGTAGGGTGACCAAGCCAGGCAAGATTGAAAGCGGGAGGGATTGGAAAGAAGGGGGAAATCATTTGCCCGTAAGGAAGGTGATGTGCAAATTACACAAAGTGGCTATCCAAGAATGAATGATTGACTGTGAATGCTCTCTGGCCAGAAGAGGAGGAGGAGATGGATGGAAGGAGAGAAAGAGCAGGAAAAGGAGGATGGAAGACAAAAAAGAAGGAAAGAGAAAAGAAGAAAAGGAAAAGGAGAAAGATGGAAGGAGAAGAAGGAGAAGAAGGAAGAGAAGGAGAAAGGATAAGAATAGAAGGAAAGAAGATGATGGAAGGAAGAGAAGAAGAAAAGGAAGAAAAGAATGAAAGGAAGAGGAGAAAGAAGGGTGGAAGGAAGAAAAGGATGGAAGGAAAAGCATAAGAAGAAGAGAAAGAGGAGAAGGATGGAAGGAGAAGGAGAGAATTTAAAATTAAAACCTGCAGCAACCAATGCAGAATTAAACGAACAGCCCAGGCAGAGACGGTAGGTTTTGCCAGACCTCTTCTTACGAGCTTACAACGCCATCTTTTGCCTTTCTCACTAGCAGGAGCTGAAATCAAATCCCACATCGGGACTGAGCAGCGGGCAACCTTCCAGGCATTCTTTGGGGTCCAGCCAACTGGGAAGACCCACCTTCTCCCGTAGCCCAAAATCCAGAATCGGCCCCTCTGGAAACCCCAAAACAGTCCTTCTCCTTCTGGTATGGAGCCACTGCGGTAGCCCAGGCTCTGAGGGGAGGGTTTTGCATCGCTGGCAAGGCTGGCCTTTTTTTTCTCAGCGTGACGGGGAGTTGCTCCTTTGCTCGGCTTCCCTCCCAGATCCCCAAAATTACGGACGGGGGAGATCAGCGGCCTCTCTAGCTGCAAGAAATCCCTTGGAAAGCACCCCCATCAAAAACAGCCCTGAATTTGTTGGGTTTGGGTTTTTTTTTCTCCTGCATCCTCTCTCTCTCTCTCTTTCCCCCTCATCCCACAAGAAGAACCTGGTGAAATTACATTCCCTAACCTCAACTGGATGAGAAGCTGAAGAGAAAGAGAGGGGGAAAGAGAGGGGGAGAGGCCCCCCCCAAAGGTTTGGGCACTGTGGCCTGGGCTTGCCTTCTGGCACCTGGACATGCCTCGTTGGGGCAAAACCTTTGCAAACAGCCACCGGATCATCTTTGCCATTTCGGGGTCTGTTCCGTTACTGCAACATCCCCATTTTCATCTGGAACGAAAGTCCATCGCCCCGATTAGCTTGCTGTAAAAGGAAATGATGGTACAGGTTAGGGGGAGCTGAGCAGAGGCAAATAAAGTCCTATTTAGCTGCCCTCCACCATTTCCCAACCCACCTTGGGATTGTTCCGACCCAAACCCTTTTCCAGTAAAACACAACCCAAAGGGAACAGAAACCTTTTAATGGTTCTTATGAATCCTCGGTTAAAAGGCTGCGGCAAACTAACTTTGAGAAGCACGAGCCTCACCAAAACTGTGCGAGGCTGCCAGATAAGAAATATTTCACAACACATATTTCAATAACAGATAAGAAATATTTCACAACACAAGAGTCTTCAAATACCAACTAAGATACTGTAATGTCCACGAGGCTGAGTTTCAAAACATCTTTGCTTCCTGCAAAGAATGTCCGATTCACAGCTGGCTTTTATCTTCTTGAAGGAGGAGCCATTACCTTGCAGCCTTTCTCCCAAGTCGCCCATGCTGTCGTAGCTGCTCTTTCCTACACACACGTGCACTTGGCACAGGCTCCTCGGGAACCTCCTCATCGTTGCTGCCAGCACCCACATTCCCTGAAGTTAGCAGTCCATTTCTTAATGGTCCTGGCCCCTCATCTGAGTCCTCGCTCTCCTCAGCCTTCCGCGCCTGCTGCCAGCTAACCACAACAGGGATTCCCCGAAAATGGCAAAATCCAGAAGGTGAATTGATTGATTGCCTGGAAGCTATTAGGTTTCCAGTGATGGTGAAAATAAAAAGAGAATTGAATTGACGTCTGTCAATCAGCAGTGTCTCACCCTGCACTTTAGGAAGCCTGATTTTGCTAAGACTGATGCTTGGGGTGTCAAAAAGTCCCTTTTCCAAAAGGCAAATGGACTTACATTTTTCCTTGAAGAGGTTTTGCTTCTCGTCCAAGAAGCTTCTTCCGTTTTGACGGAAGCTCTCTTCTTCCTTTCATCAGAATGGAAGAAGCTTCTTGGATGAGAAGTGAAAGCTCTTCAAGGAAAAACAAAATCTAGTTGCCTTTTGGGGAAAAAAACATCTTTGGGACAACCGAGACTTGGGTGACTGACAATCTCCGTAGACATGACGCTCGGGGTGTTTTGAAGTACAGATATGGAGACGGAAACGAGCATCTTGTCTGAGTAAATTTCAACGTAAAATAAGAACTTCTGCAGAAAAACAGAGCTGGTTTTTAGTTAGGAAGTCAATGACGCTCATCCTGTCCAAGCAGGCCAGCTGCAACCAAGGTTGTTGTGGTAGTAGAAAGTTACTAACCTTGTTTATTTCTTTATGCCGGTCTTTCGTGACAATCTCCTCCAAGATCTCTCCGTCGCCCTTAATAAGTCTGCAAGAGAAACACCTCCACTTGGTACCCCATGCAACCTGCTTTCTGTTGATGTTGGAAGAGCATGATTCTACAGAGCTTGTAAAATGATTACAGGGAAGGAACTGAGTGGTGCAGTGGCCTAGAGGTTGAGCTTTTGCCTCACAATCAGGAGGCTGTGAATTCGATCCCAGGTAGCGGCAGATATTTCTCTCCCTGTGTACAATGAGTAATGGTCTGCTGTGAACTCCGCATTGGTGACAAGAAGGGCATCCGGCCAGTAACCATTCTGCTCCATTCAGTTGCCAAGTTTTCAACCCAACGCAAGGGATTATGGGGTCATGAAAAGACAAAGATTACAGGGAAGGAATCACCATTCAACCCAGCCGCCCTGCTCCTACCTCATTCGGCCTGTTTCGGGGTCGAGGACTTTCCGTATAACGCTCTGGCGGGCATCCCATTCCTCTTTCGTCATCGGCTTCATGGCCTGGATGCGGAATTTCTGCTCGTCCGTGAGGGCTGAAAGAGGAACCTCCGTCAGAAAATAAAAGGATGCTATTTAACTCTTCAATAGACCATAGAAAAGGTTCTGGCTTTTACCCCATAGGGAGAAAGGACCCAGGGGTTTTAGTCTGCATGGGGGGGGGGAACTACTGTGGGAAGGGAGGGAGGGAGGGAAGGAGGAGGAAAGGAAGGAAGGGGAAAGGGAAAGGAGGGAAGGAAGGAAGGGAAAAAAACCCTGTTCATGATGAACAAATGTTAGGAATGTAAGTCACCTAACAGGTATTTGGATTGGAAATATATAAACCAGGATAAATATTTTAATACTGTATCTTTAAGAAAATACTAAAAGTGTAACTGGGTGTGGTTTCTCAAGCGGCCATAAGATGGAGCCAGAAACATGGGTTATTTAGTCTTAGTCTTAGTCTCAGAAGTGAGTGAATCTCTGTTTCCTTCTGTTGGAGAGTTTTGCTGTTCCTTCATTTTTCCTTCTAATTGACTGCTATTCCTGGATTTGATGTAAGTCTGATACTGAACTGTTTTTGACACTGGGCTTTATTATTGGATTATCCCTGGACTGAAGACTGATTTAACTTGTGAATGACTTTGGACTGCCTATTTTGAACTTTGCTTAAACCTTTATGGAAAGTAAAAACCTACATTTACTGTACAGTGTATCTGTATGCTGTGTGTGTATTATTCTTCTCTCACTACATCTCCCTGTATGCGCTCAGTCTCCTAACAGGAAATTACCTCAACAACAACCATTGTTGGAAGGAAGGAAAGGAAAGAAGGAAGGGGAAAGGGCAAGAAGGGAAGGAAGGGGGGAAAAAAACCCTGTTCTTCATGAACAACCATTGTGGGAAGAGAGGGAGGGAGGAAAGGGAAAAAAGGGAGGGAAAGAAGGAAGGAGATTGAGGCAGAAGGAAGGGAAAGGGAGGGAGGGAAGAAGGAAGGGGGACCTATTTTATGTTACAAAAGCCTCTCAATAGTGCCTCCAACCCGCTTTTTGGGAGATTTCTTTTTTCTCCAGGCTCGCTTTAACTGAGTTTACAAATGCCAGCCTTACCAGGTCCGGAATCCGACCCAGCCTCCTTCTGCCACTGGTCCAGCGAAGGGCCGGGGGCCTCCTCCTTCTTAGCTCCCTCCTCTTTTCCCTTTTCCTTCTTGGCTTTCTTCTTCTTCTTTTTCTCTTTTCGTTTTCTCCGCTTCTTATCTTTCCCTTTGGATGCTTTCTTCCTCCTCTGCTTTTTCTTTTCGGATTTGGGCTTGTCGTCACCGGACCCGTCTGAAGAGGTGCTGGAAGAGGAGGCCGATTTGGAAGAGGAGGAGGAGGAAGAGGAGCTGCTGTCCTTCCTCTTCCTTTTCTTCTTTGTTTTCTTCTTCTTTTTCACTAGAAGGCAGCATGGAACAGAAGATAAACTTGAGTGCAAAACCTTCTTTGCTTCCTGCAAAGAACTCCAGTTTCTCAGCTGGCTTTTATCCCTTAAGAGAGGGGCCATCACCTTGCAGTCTTACTCCTGAGTCGCCCGTGCTACTGCAGCTGCTCTTTCCACATGTGCACAGGGCACAGGCTTCTCAGGGGTCTCTTCCTCACTGCTGCCAGCCTCCATAATCTCTGAAGGGGGCCAGGATCATCTCCCTGATGGTCCTGGCCCCATCCCAGCATCACACGCAGGCCCCTCATCTGAGTCCTCGCTCTCCGAGACCTCAACCGTCCACATCTGTTGCCAGTGACCCACAACAATTATCGTGTCACAAGAGAACCACAAAATAATTCATCACCAAGTGGGTGTGTGCAAAGTAATTCTCCTTGCTAGTCCTACCGAGACCCAACCTGTCTGGAGACCACATCTGAACGGAGTGAGCTGGCTAACTAACTTCTTCAAAATAAATTGGGCTTTTCTGCAACCCTACAAGTGAAGTCGTCGGTATCAACCTGCTCCTTAAAGCACTGTTTCTCAACCTCAGCCCCTTTTTAAGATGGGTGGAGTTAAATTCCCAGAATTCCCCCTCCCCCCCTTTTTTTCCCCAGGCTGCCTTAAAAATCATGCCTGCAAACAGCGAGAACCGCCACTACATCTGAGCTTCCTGTTTCAAATGTTAAAATTGCTCAAGTTTCTAGTCCTGGGGGAACTCCTGGGAAGTTTTAAGGAAGGGAAAGCCAAGTCTAAGATTTAAGCATAGTTCACAAAATTGTCTGCTACAAGGTCTTGCCTGACTTCTTCAGCTTCAACCACAATAACACACGGGCAAAAAACTGATACAAGCTCAAAGTAAACCGCTCCAAACTCGACTGTAGAAAATATGACTTCAGCCACAGACAATGCCTGGAACACCCTACCTGACTCCTTGGTTACAGCCTCGACTCCCTCCCAGCTTCAACCTCCAACCGTCTACTGTGGACCTCACCCCATTCCTAAGAGGTCCTTAAAGGGGGCGTGCATAAGCGCACCAGCATACCTACCGTCCTTGTCTTACTGTCCCCATTTCTCTGTATTTACCTCCTTTGTTCATGTGTCAACTTAAAAAATATATTTATGGTCTTTTTAAGAGTTGCCAACAGAAAGGGGAGGGGGGGGAGAAAGGGGCTTGAAAGAGCAGTGTGGCAGCTTGGAAATCGAAAGTGCATTCCATACATAGTTTTTCAAAGATAGTAACTAGGTGACTGAAGTTTCTGCCAGGCACAATTCTTACTGGAGAACATTTACTGATGACTCTTGGTTATGGATGTGTCCCATTGGAGAATATGAATTACGATATACCCAAGAGGTGGGGGGCGAAACCAGGGTCAAGGATGACAAGGAATGATGTGTCTCACTCGGCTACACCAGGTAGTGCAGGACATGTTAATTCCCAATAAATCCCTTTGAAGTTCCAGAAGTTTGGCTTGAGACTCATGATTTAATTGGGGGTAACTGCCAGAATCCTGATGTCATGCCCCTGTTGGAATCTGATTCCAAGGGGGAGGTCGAGCAGCTGACAGGGAGTGGAGTATGGCTCCAGTGGCTGTGGAAGAAACTGGGGAAGGGTACAATCCGGCTGGGCAGAGCAGGGAAGAGATAGAGCAAGGGAGAGGGAGTTCAGAGGAAGGCTCAGGCCCACCCTCTCTTCATCCTAGGGCACTCAGGGAGGAACAGAGAAGGGAGCAATGTGGGTTGCGGGTGTTACGGGGAGAAAAGGGCCCTGATCCCCTCCATTAGCTGCTGCTGGGAAAACAGGATTTCAAAAGGGCGGTTTCACACAGCACCTTGCTGGAAGCAAAGCATGAATTATTTTGGTTTGTCAAGTCTTATCTGGGTTCTGGCGTCCTCCCAACTGTGTGTGTTTCGTTATCTTTTGAAGTCTGCAATTCCTTATCCTGCCCGATCTTGTTAATTGCTGCAGTGTGGTTTATGTTGGTTTTTATTTATAATCTATATGTACTTTGGGTTCGGACTAAATTTCTTCAGCTGATGATAACTGGACATTGGGGGCCAAGTTGGAGGAATTAAAGGGACTTTACCTACTTTTGCCACTTGGTTGCTTTTGTGCCACACCCCTTTGGGTCATCACATCTGACATCATGTTTATGTTCATACCGATACTTGTTATCTTGGACACGTTTGACAAACCAATAAAATAAAATACAATAAGTCAAAGTCAAGGAGGACCCTCCTGTGAACTGCCAGGGAACCAAGATGGAAGGCTGAGGAGAAATCGCCATCCTTCTTCCATCTTTCAACAACACTCACTTGAGGTCGCAACTGTGCATTTGTTAACATTCACAGCGAAACAAAAGGGCTGCAATTTTGGGAAAAGCTGAAGGGTTGTTGTTATTTTTTTTTTTTCTCACCGTCTTTGGAAGAGGACAAACTCATCCTGAATTCCTGGGGTTCAGATTCTTTTTTGCTTGCCGGGGATCGGCTCCTCCTCTCTCGGGAATCTTTGCTGCTCTTCCTCCTTTTCTTATCTTCCTCCTTGTCTCGTCGGCTCCGGGAATCACTTCGACTCCTCCTGCGTTTCTTAGTCTGGCTGTGAGCCATCTTGCTCTTGGGGCTGTTTTAGACAGACAAAATGCTTTTTATTAACACACAGACACCCAGCAGAATAACCGTCACTATTGCAACCCTCTAGGAATGTCTTATTTGTAAAGCTGGAATGTATAAAATTAAAAAGTGTAAAATAAATTTAAAACAGGTGAAATATAATACAAAATATAATTCCTGTTATTCATCTCCAACTAAAACTTTATTCTTTTTTTACAATGGAATTCTTATCCCGTAGATCTTTAATCTTTTTTTTTTAAGCCATTTTTTTCAGTTTCACTTAATTACTTCACTTAATCACTGGATTAATTCCCATTTCTTTTTACAGGTATTTTGTGGCCATGAGTTTCACAGGGTAACTATGTTATCTTAATTGTATTTGGTATATAAGATATTTATGTGGTACCACAGACTTTCTTGCAAGTTTATGCTATCACATGAGGAAAACACATGTTCTTCTGGAAAGATAACACACATTATTTTTCTTTTAAGCTGGTTAAGATTTAAAGGGGGAAGCAGACAGAAGGGCACTAGCTGAATTGATGCAAAAGCAACAAAATTGATGTAATTTTTATTCTTTTAGGTTTTATTCCTTTTGGAATAGTCACTTTATTCTTAAGGGAAATTGCTCCCCCCTCTTTTATAGCTATCTGTACTCAAAATCTTTACAGTATATTAATATTCTTCCTTTTCTATACCTAATAAGACTTCAGCACTGGCCCTTTTAAGAAAAGCTCCCTCTCCTAGCTGTCATTTAAATTGTCTTCGGCCAATCAGCGTGCACCCCTGCCTTTATAAGCCCGCCTCCACCTAGTCTCGAGGTGGCCGCCTGGGGCGCATGCGCACCAACGACGACCCTGCTCCGCTTTTATGGATCCGAATTCGCCCCGGTGGTCTTGAACTTACCGAGTCAGGTAAACGGCTCGCCGGTGGGGCGGAGAAGGCCCGGCACGGCGTGAGGAGCAGCGTCCTCGTTAAGGCGGCTTCTCCGCACCATCCGCGGACCTCAGCCGCCTCGGGAAGCGAACGCAGGCCCCCCCTCCCGCCGCAACGGCGACCGTTCGCTAAACTCTGGCGGCGACTTCCGGTTGGTACGTTCCTCGATGAGTCCGGCGGGGAATCGGAGGCTGCGCACTTTGGTTCCCACCTCGGTTAACGTACGTGAGCCTTAGGTAGGAAGAGTTTCCTTCCGAATAGAGATTTATTACATTTATTTTATTAAATTCCTATGCCTTCCATCTCACTCTTCACTCACGGTTTTGTCGGGATTTATTTATTTAAATTGCTTTCAAGATTCCTCAAGCTGTTGGGGTTCTGATCACCAGAAGTTAAAAATAGGAGATTTTGCTTTCCAATTAGAGGCTATTGTAACTGAGAAGGAAAGGTACTTATTTAAAAAATAAAGCATTCAAAATAGTATTTCTGAGCTTTTGATTTAAAAAAGGTATTTAGCTGTTATGCTGGAGAGACACCATCTAAATAGGACTGATATTGGGTGGGATTTTGCCATATGCAAGCAGGGAACCCCTTACACACCCTCAAACTGATGATATTGCCTAGTTGGGACATGAAATGTCTGCAAGAAAACTCAAAGAGCACCAAGGACCCCACAGTCGTCCTCCTCCAACCCCACTTCATTCTAGCACTGATGATGTTGCCTAGTTGGGCAATGGAACATCCGCAAGCAAACTGCCAAGCACTCAGGACTGCATAGAGAAGAGACTATTGATGCCTTAAAGTCAGATTTTGAAAATTTATTAAAATCCAGATATAAAATTCTACTCTCTCTCCATCCTCTATGTTAATGAGCACACATCTGTGGTCCCAGGTGGGCTGCCCTCCAAAATCCTAGTGAACCCATCCCCAAATCCATCTGCCTCAATGAGGTCAGGCACTCTATTGCACATGGGACAAAGGTGGTTGCGGACAGCGGATGATCGCATCCAGATAATCAGGTTCCTGCGCTCGCCAAAGGCAATGGGCAGCGCCCCGTGCAGCTGTCCTCCGCGATGGAACAATCCGTAGTACAGCAGGTGTTTGACCTCAAGATAATTTGGCACAGGCTTGGCATCCTTGAAAAAAAGTGGACAAAGATCACCAGGTTAAGAGCTGTTTCAGCAGTTGTGGTCTTCAAATGAAGGCAGTGGAAACTAGTGGTTAAGACATCTGGCTGAAAACCAGGAGATTGTGAGTTGTAGTCCTGCCTTAGGCACAAAAGCCAGCTAGGTGATTTTGGGCGTCACACACACTCTCAGCTCATTTCACTGGGTTGTTGTGAGGAAACTAGGAGGAGGAAGGGATGTTAGGTTTGTTTACTGCCTTGAGTTATTTCTAATAATACAGGCAAGATATAAAGAAAATAACCAAAAGTTATAATCACTGTACATCCATCCAGGTGATTATAGCTTTAATAATTCATAGATGTATAAAATAAGTACTACCTCGAGGAAGAGAAGGTCTCCAGCAGAGCTGAGAAAAGTTTGACTAACTTTTATAAAGACACCTGATCTCAAATCTGTCATATAGTAATTAAATTGCCCATCTCAACTATGTTGATGTGAAAAAAGATTACAATCAATTGTACTAAGCTTGTATTTTAAAAGAGGCACCTGTCTAAATTCTGCAAAATAAAGGCTCCCTTCGGTGAACTCTTTCCCCAGGCAAACATTGAGGGTCACTTCTGCGTTGTCGTAATGAGTGTGCAAGTCCAGGTCTTCATGCAGTGCGTATTTCACCACAAAAGCTTTGTGGCTGTCCAAGCAGCTCCCTCCACAGTCCGGGTAAAGCAGCGCTGTCAGAGGTTGCAAATATTTCTCTCGCAGAGGTGTAAGAAAAGTTTCATCCAGTCCAAGTTCATTCAAAAGCACCTGCCATAAATGTGAATGAGAAAGTAAGGGCCAGAAGATAAAAGAAGAAAAAAATAAAACGATGAATATTTTAGCAGAAGATTCAGGTTAATCTTTTTCAAGGGCTTTGAAAAAAAACATGTTTTTTATGATGTCAAGCATTAGCACTGTAGCATTGGTAATTGTTTTGTATTTAAATGAGACAGGATAGAATGCAACCAACTGTATTTAATGTGAGAAAGTGCATTGAACAAAACTAATTCCCACATCAACGCCCCCTATTACATTCCCCATTTTTGCCATCTGCAAGATGTGAATCTCACCCCATAGTTATTCATAGAATTGGGTCTCCCCTTGGGCATCTCGGAGTGTTCAAAATGTTCTAGTTCCTCAACAAAAGCTTCGCAGAATTCCTTGGTGAATATTGGCAACCGGTATATTCTCTTATCTGAAATAGAAGAAGAAAGTAACCAGGAAAGGGAGTAAAGAAATCCACTTTATTGCCTATTAGGAATAAGTATATTTTTCAGCTGATAAAATAAACTAGTCCCATTTTTTTGTTTTTATAGTTAAAGCTTAGAAGTTTGTGGACAGGAGGCCATCATTCAAGATTTTTTAATTTATTCGCATATAAAATAATGAATTTCCCCAATTGAATGGAACTTCATCAGCAAGGGCAAGAAAGATTCATCTGTGCGTGAGAATCTGAGCCTTTCCTGAGCCAAACAGTCGTAAGCTCACCCTGCAGGCTACTGATAAATGAACAATGTTTTTACCTGATAAGGATTCCACACGGTGTAGGAGACCCTGGAGATCAGCATTTTGGGATGTGCAGTACTTGACGGTTTCTAAAAATTCCGGGTTAAAAAATGATTCCTACCATAGCAGGTGGGGATGAGGAAAGAACAAGAGAGACAGAACTGAACAGAATAAATGTTCCTTTTAATTACCCGGCCTATCACTTGCATCCATTTGGGGGGGGGGTGTTTGCTGCCAGCGCTCTTAATTCTAGGGACGGGGAGCAGGTTGCCAGGCTGCATGCTCCCCCCTGCCCAGGTAAATTATCCCCCTACCTCAATCACAGATAAAGGATTTGGTATCAACATCTAGATTATGTGGTTTCCTCTTTGTCAGAAAAGGCTGTGAAGCCTCAAGTTAGCCTCACTGCGTCATAATTAGCCTAAGTTTCCTCCCCCTTCCTCCAAGTCCTCTAGCATAAACTGATGTGCGAACACAACGAAACACATCCTTTACCTGTAAAATATATAGATGTGGGTGCTTTGGTCTGTAATTCTGAGAGATGATTGCTTTTCTTTCTCTGGACAGATGGTCCAATTCCTTTCTTCTCTGCACTTCTTTTTCAACCTGCAACAATTCAATCTGACTGTTTATAAAATGTTAAGATTACAATATACTTTAACAGATACAAGGGAGATTTCCTCCTCGCTTTCTTGTTTACAGGAACAGTGAGAGAGTCTCATAAAATTCAAAAAGTATCAGGCCAGAAACTGAGTTCTAGTACACATAAATCTGTGGGTGATTTTTGGTCAGTCTCTTGCACCACCCAACCCCCTCTCAAGAGGAACGGTGTTGGGAAAATAAGAGGCAAGGAAGCATTTTGTACACATTGTTGTACAAAAAAGGGAAGGATACAATTGTAGAATCGCAACCATTTTCCAGTTGTGTAGTTCTTTCAAGCTAATATTATGGAATAAGCCACAATTGCATGATTCTTCAAAATAATGTAACAATAAGAAGACTGAAATCCCACAATGGTGTGATTCTTCCAGGTGATATATAATAATTATATAAGCATGTGGATATAATTATATAAGCATGTGGACATATATACTATATATCAATATGCCTCACTAGATATGGAATATAATTTAAGAATTATGCTGGTGTGATTATTGCAGCTAATATAGAGCAGCAACGATACTGTGGAGTAATCCATAATTGTATATTTTTTTCAAAATAAGGTAAGAATACTGAAATTCCACAGTTTGGTGCAATTCTTCCAGCTGATACATACTGGTAATTATGTAGCTATGCAGTGTGTGTATACATATATAAACATCTATTTTGTCTATGTATGTACGTGTGATAGATAGATAGATAGATAGATAGATAGATAGATAGATAGATAGATAGATAGATGAAGGAAGGGGAGAGGAAGGGAAGGAAGTAAAAGAGGAGAAAGAATGAAAAGAAAGCAAATGGGGAGAAAGGAAGGAAGGAAGGAAAGAATGAAGGAAGGACTAATAAGGAAGGGAAGAAAAAACTGAGAAAGGAAGGGCTAATGAAGGAAGGAAGGACAGGAGAAAGAAAATGAGAGCAAGTGGGAGGAAAGGAAGACAGGAAGGAAGGAGAGAAGAAAAGACAAGAAGAAAGAAGAAAAAGGATTTTTTTCTAATCAGGCTAGTGAGATTCTTCGATTGAAAAAGAGCAGAACTAATGCAACCAAAGCCCGAAAGGGCTTCCTGCGCAGCCTCGCCTGCCCAGACCTCTCGAAGGACGGCCGCGAAGTCCTCCTCGCTCCTGCAGCCGCGCTGCCTCAAGACCTGCGGAGGAAAGAGCGGGGCTTAGC
Source organism: Hydrophis major (assembly GCA_033807585.1). Taxonomy (NCBI): domain Eukaryota; kingdom Metazoa; phylum Chordata; class Lepidosauria; order Squamata; family Elapidae; genus Hydrophis; species Hydrophis major. The sequence goes on along the minus strand of CM066339.1, from coordinate 1,985,447 downwards.
AGGGCGGGGAGGATGGGGGCGGTAGTCCAGCCCTTCCCCTCCCTCTCATTCCCTACTGCGGGCGAGGGATCCTCCGCCGCCCCTCGGCTCACCGGCCCGTAGTCCCTCCGCAGCTGCTCAGGGTCGCCCCGGTAGCGCAGGTGGAGTCCGTAGCGCTCCACGAAAAGGTTGTCGGTGAGGAAACAGGCGCAGGCCAAGAAGCGGGCCCGGCCCGGCACCAACGCGCCGCGCTCCATGTTGTCGGCCGGGCCCGACGGCGGACGGAACCCGGTCACCCGGGCAACGGGTCCGTTGCTCAAAGCGCCCCGGCCACCAACCAGCGTCAAGGGAGCATCTGCAAATTACCCAGCGGCTCCAAAAGAGGACGAAAGCCAAGGTCGGAGCTTCTCTTCCAGCTCTGGAGCTCTGCTGCGGAGGAGCACAAACCACGGCCCCGAGGAAAGCGAGGAGCCTAGTCCATTTCGTGGGCCCCAAAAGAGCCTCCCAGCGGATTTATTTATTTATTTATTTGCAAGCCAGCCTGGGAAAATCTGCAACTTTGCCGTTTGGAAGAAAGCAGCTGCCATTGCATTTTTTTCCCTAGAGGGCTCCTTTGTTTAAATGCAAAACTTTCTCAATAGGAATTTTTGTATACTGATGTGGGGAGAAAGTTTAATTGTTGAGCAGCAGTTAAATGCACTGGTTGGGGGATTCTGGGAGTTGGAGTCCACCTGTCCAGCCTGGCAAGAGTCTGGCTGCTCGGGACTAGAGGAGTGAAGACCGCTTTGTTGCAATGGGAAGCTCCATCCTATTTGTCCAGGAACTTCAAGGGAATTCAACTCTACTCATCTTAAAAGTTGCCAACTTTGGAGGAAAAATCCATTGCTAAAGCTTCAATTTGCTTCAATCTGGGTTAAGGATTAAGCCCCAGTTACCTGGGTTGACCCACCAACCATGGTTTATAGAATAGAATAGAATAGAATAGAATTCTTTATTGACCAAATTCTTTATTGTGATTGGACACACAAGGAATTTGTCTTGGTGCAAATGCTCTCAGTGTATATATAAAAAAATAACATTCATCAAGAGTCAAGAATCATAAGGTGCAACACTTAATAAGAGTCACTGGGTACAATAAGCAATCAAATCATATTTATAATCAAATATATAATCAAATTATAACTTAGCCAATGGCTACCTTCAAGAGGCTAAGCCGCAAATCAGTTGCAATTTATGGATGAATCCAGTTTCCACTTTTGCTACCAGTTATACTTTTGTTCATCTCCCCAAAACTGTTTTGAGATAAGCAGTGAAGTGGCCGCTCAGCCGAGGGAGAAAAATCTGTCTGAATCCTGGAACAGATGGGTAGAAGGGAAGATCATTTCACAGTCATGCAGAAAAGGACGACGAGGGAGCAAATTCCACACTGCGCATTCATTGCCTTGAGTTGTGCAAAAGAATCCTCCATGAATTCAGGGAAACAGCAAAAACTTCCCTGTCTCTGAACTGAACTGATTTTCCTTAGTGGGCTTAGCAGGGATATTTCTGGAGGCTGCATATATAATACAGTAACAGAGTTAGAAGGGACTTTGGAGGTCTTGTAGTCCAGCCTCCCGCAGGAGATTCTATACCATTCCAGACAAAGGACTGTCCAGTCTCTTTAAAACCTCCAGTGTTGGAGAACCCACAACTTCTGGAAGGAAGCCATTCCATTTATTAAGTCCAAAGACAAATTCCTTGTGTGTCCAATCATGCTTGGCCAATAAGGAATTCTATTCTATTCTTCTATTCTTCCACTTTCTATTCTATTTTCTACTCTATTTTTGATTTTACTCCATTTTCTATTCTATTTTCTTTCATAATTCTATTTTTTTATTCTATTTTCTACTCTATTGTCTATTCTATGTTCTATTTTATTCTTTCCCTTTCTATTCTGTTCTATTCTCTATTTTCGATTTAATTCTGTTTCCTATTCTATTCCTTTTTGTATTCTGTTTTCTATTCTATTATTTTCTTTCATAATTCTATTTTCTATTCTATTTTCTACTATATTCTATTATTTTCTTTCATATTTCTATTCTATTCAATTTTCTATTCTATTCTATTTTCTACTTTATTTTCTATTCTATTATTTTCTTTCATATTTCTATTCTATTCCATTTTCTATTCTATTTTCTGTTCCATTCTATTTTCTATTCTATTATTTTCTTTCATATTTCTATTCTATTCTACTCTATCAACTCTATTAATTGACAGTTTTAATTAATTCTCTGATTATTTCTAAGTTTCAACTATGTCAAATGTGAACCCCCCTCACCCCAATGCCCCAAAGGCCCCGGACTCCAGATCTACCTAGAGCATCCCATCCTGGTGCAGACAGCAAGAAAGAGCCTTCCCCAACAGCTTTGCAAAGCAAGGGGCACTTGTGCATCGTCCCTTACGCGAATGCAAAGCCCATCTGCAGAGCTGCATTTCCTGGATAAAAGGACTGCACTTCCCAGCTGCAGGCCAGTGGTCTCCAACCCCTGCAGCCCCAGGCTCTGGAAGCCAGTCCCTTGCCCGGCTGGAGCCTTCCTCGCAACATGGACTCTGCCTTGCAAGTGGCCGAGGAAGAGGAGGAAGAGGAGGAGGTGGCCAGCAAAGGGTCCTGCAGCCCCAAGAGCAAGTTTGAGGATATTTTCCGCCTCCTCTCCCAAGGCAGCTTCCCAGCCAGCTTCTGCTCCATCAAACGGAAGAATCTCAAGCGCTACGCCCAGAAATTCATTGTGGAAGGTGAAAAGAAGGGGGAGAAGATGCTTTGAGTGGGGTCACGACATGGGGCAGGGTTGGGAAGAAGGATGCAGCCGGGAAAGATGGGGGAAGGAAGGGGAGGGCACAGAAGCTGCTGCTGCCAGCAAAAGTCACTGTGGGATCTCCTCATTCCTTGCATCGAAAAGATCTCAGAGGCTTTAGACTGATTGGAGGTGATTTGGGTTTTTATCTGGAACTGAGAAATTAGAGTGGCATCATACCGAGTAAGTCATTCCAAGCAAGGTGGTTTTTTTAAATTTTAAATTCAAAATGTGAGGGTCAGTAAATTTAAAACAGAATCTCTGTCCATCCTTCTCCTTTAGCTTCCTCTGCTTCTCTTCCTTCCATCCTTGTTCCCTCCTTCTGCTCCTCTTCCTTCTCTTTCCTCTTTTCCTCCTCCTCCATCCTCCTTCTCTTGCTTCTCCTTCCATCCTTCTACTCCTCTTCCTTCTCTTTCCCCTTTTCCTCCTTTCCTCCTTCCTCTTTTCCTCCCTCCTCTTCTTTCTCTTGTCCTTTTCCTTCCACTCTTCTCCTTCCTCTTCTCCGTTCATTCTTCTTCTCTTCCTCGTCTTCCTCTTCCTTTCTCTTCTTCTTTCTTTCCTCCCCCTCCTGCTCTTTCAATTCCATCCTTGGTCCGCTGGTTGGATCAACACCATTTCAAGGACATTTTTGGGAAGGATTTAATGTATTTAATGTAAAAGGGAACCAGTGGGGAGATTGACAGGTGCAGAATTACAGGTGCCCCTTGCATTAGAAACGGTAACAGTTCACTGCGTCCCATTGTCCAAGTTCTTTTTCCTTCTCATTGTGATTGTCTCATTGGTGTTCCTTTTTTCCTTGTGCAGGAGGTTGCCTCTATTATGTGGGCCCCAAAAAGGAGGAAAAGCGAGAAGTGGTGGTTGACCTCAAACAGCGGCGGAAGGTCTTCCTGGAAAGCCACTTCACGGAGCTGGGGAATCACCTGGGCCAGAAGAAAACGGTGCACCGGATTCAGAGCCGATATTATTGGCTGGGTATTGTGAAGGATGTGGTAGACTGGGTAAATGTTTTTTGGGGGGTGCAGTGGGGAGGAAAAATGGATTGGTTTAGGCAGAGAAACGGATTTCTTTGAGCATTTTGGAGTCCCAGAGATCCAAAAGGAAGCCAATCGTTTGCAATGATACAGGGAGTCCTCGACTTAGGTGATACGGTGTGAGTTCGAACCTGGGTAGAGGCAGATATTTCTCTCTCTGGGCACAATGAGAATATGTCTGCTGAACATAACTCCATGCTGGTGACAAGAAGGGCATCCGGCCAGTAAAACACTCAGCTCCATTCAGTTACCCAGGCTCCACCCCCCCCCAAGGGATTATGGGATCATTAAAAGAGGAGGAGGATGGTGGTGATGACGATGATGAGGGTGGTGATGATGATGAGGGAGTCCTCAACTTATGACACAATGGAGAGCAGGATTTCCATTGCTTAGCAAAGTGAGTTAAGTGAGTTGTACCCGATGCTACGCTCTTTCTTGCCTCGTTCTTAAGTGAGTCTGTGATAGTTGAAGCAAATCATGTGGTCATTAAACGAACCCAGCTTCCCCGCTGACTGCTTGCCAGACGCTGGAAGGTTGCAAGCAGGCGACCATGTGACATACACACACTCCCAGGATGTTGCAACTGTCATAAGTACATGTCAGTTACCAACCGTCCAAATTTTGATCAGATGACCATGGGGATTACTACAACAGGCATTTTTTTTTTCCCTACGTGTCCTTCCTCCAGATCAAGGTGTGTGAAACCTGCCAGAATGCAGAGCACAGCAAGAACCTTGCCAAAAAAATCCAGCCGCTTAAAGTGGAATTGCCCTGGGAAGTCGTGGAGTTGGATATTTATGGTACGTGCATCGTTTATTCCAATTTGTGTGGCTTTTAAAACAATAGATTTCTCCCCCCCCTCCCCCCCAGTGTTTTCCCACTAGTACAGGGTATTTTTTTTTTCCAGATAAACTCAAGCGTGGATCTATTTAGTTGCCACAGAAATTGATTGATGGGCTTGTCACGGGCTGAAAAGGAGTGACTGGCCCAAAGTCACCCATTTGGCTTTCGTGACTAAGGCAGAACTAGAACTCACCGTCTCCTGTTGATGGGCCCAAAGTCACAAAACCTGCTTTCATTCCTAAGGCAGAACTAGAACTCACGGTCTCCTAGTGATTGGCCCAAAGTCAACAGCTGCTTTTCAAGGCTAAGGCAGGACTAGAACTCACAGCCTCCTGGTTTCTAGCCTGCTATCTTTTTAAACAAATGCTGGTTTTCATTTAGCAACCTGATAGCCTTCTCCACTTGCTGTCCCTTTCCTGTTCCTTTCTCCAGAGTAACCTCCTTGTCTTTATCTTGCGTATCTTCACCTAAATCTCATTGAGGTCACAGCAGTAACTGACTCTCTCTTTGCGTTCTGTAGGTCCTTTCCCGGAGTCCAGACAAGGCCACACTCACATCCTTGTTGCGATGGACTATTATACAAAATGGGTGGAGGCTCTCCCTTTGTTAAAAAGAGATGCTTTCTCGGTGGCCAAAGGATTGGTTTCCTTGTATTACAGGTGAGCTGATCTCTTCTGCTATTATGGGATTTAAGGTGGTAGCTGAGCATAGAAAGGGCCCCTAATATTAGGATTTTGTTTCTAGCTACAACAAAAGATAGATTTGAAAGTCTTATCAGGTGCCCTGCATGGACACGCCAAATAATTTCAACCTACAAATCGACAGTACCTTACTGTATGAGTATTTCTCTTGTGATTTTTTCTAAAAAACAGGTTTGGGGCATCCAAGAATATCTTATGCAATCTGAGCTGGGACTTCTGCGAAGAGGTGAGTCAGAATTTTCATTCCCTGGAGGAATATTTGTCAACTTCAGGAATTTGAAGATGGGTGTCTTCAATGTCCAGAATTCCCCAGTCAGTCACGCTGGATGGAAATCCTGGGAGTTGAAGTCCACACATTTTTAAGCTCGCCATGCTGGTTAGGGAATTATGGGTGTTGAAGTCCACACATCTTTTAAGGTCACCATATTGGCTGAGGAATTTGAGATTTGAAGTCCACACATCTCAGGGTTGAGAAACTTTGCCCTAGAGGTCTTTACTTCTGCCTTCTGCTAAGTCTGTGTCTCCATACTCTGTTGAAAGATCTATTTTTAATCCTGTTGGTTTCTAAATATATTCCATCCGTCTGCTTATTCTCCTCCATGGGCAGGACCTCAGCAGTCCGCGCCAAAAAGGAGAAAAACTACACCGCCATTTCTACCTTCAGCTATTCGCACCTTTGATTTCTCTCATGTAGAAAGTCCAGAGCCCAAAGTTTCATAGTAGTTGTCAGGGCTTCAACAAATCCACCCCCATTCAAACCATAAGTCTCTAGCAGCATCTCTCAGAGTAAAAAAAAAAAAAGATTTATTAGGAGTGACCATGTCGGTGTTAGCTGGGTGTAGCCGACACTAAAGTACACCATTCATTTCCTCCTTGACCCTGATATTTCCCCCACCCCCTGGATGTATATTCTCCGATGGGACACATCCATAGCCAAGAGTCATCATTCATGCTCTCCGGTAATAATATTGCGCGCCGGAAGCTTCAGTCACTTAGAAATTATTTGAAGCATCTAAGGATGCTTTCCCCCACTCCCTTTCCTCCCTGCTGGCAACTGAAAAGACCAAAGGAGTATTTATTAGTTGACAGTAGTTTTGCATTTCCAGGTGGTCAAACTCTTATTGGAGAGGTGGAACATTACTCAAAGTCTCACCCCGGCCAGCTGCACAAACCTGGACAACCGCACCAATGACATCCTGAAATCCTCCATCTACAACGTGGTCAATGAGAAGTCGGACGAATGGGATGAGGCCCTCGAGCCAATTCTGTTTGAGATCCGCACGTCCGTCAACCCTGTGACCAAATACCCTCCTTTCTTCCTTCTCTATAACAGATATGCCTGTCTGTCCTCGGAGGTAAAGGAGAACCCATTCCACGGGCCCTGAGTCACTTTTTTTCCAGTGCTGTTGTAAGGAGTGGTTCCGAGACGAATGCTTGCATATTGAGGACTAGCTGCTCTGTATGTCCTTCTTGCCCAGCCCCAGTAGAAATGAACTCATTCTCATTCTGGCTGAGTATATTTTCAATTCTTCTTTCCCAGGCCGAATATAAGAAGGAAGAAGGATCCGGGGGGGTTAAAGGCAGCTGCCTCCCGCCATTCACAGCTGCTGCGCAGGAGCAGCAGAACGCCGTGAAAGAAATTGTAAGTCAGACATGAGATCCCTGTGGCCGGTCCTCGATTTACGGCAGGTCACTTAAAAAGCGTTTGAACTGCTTAGTTGACTGCTTTTTTCTTCTTCCTTTTTTATATATTAGATAGATAGATAGATAGATAGATAGATAGATAGATAGATAGATAGATAGATAGATAGATAGATAGATAGAAAAAGAAAGAGGGGAAGAAATAGATAGATAGATAGATAGATAGATAGATAGATAGATAGATAGATAGATAGATAGATAGATAGATAGATAGATAGATAGAAAAAGAAAGAGGGGAAGAAATAGATAGATAGATAGATAGATAGATAGATAGATAGATAGATAGATAGATAGATAGATAGATAGATAGATAGATAGATAGATAGAAAAAGAAAGAGGGGAAGAAATAGATAGATAGATAGATAGATAGATAGATAGATAGATAGATAGATAGATAGATAGATAGATAGATAGATAGATAGATAGAAAAAGAAAGAGGGGAAGAAATAGATAGATAGATAGATAGATAGATAGATAGATAGATAGATAGATAGATAGATAGATAGATAGATAGATAGAAAAAGAAAGAGGGGAAGAAATAGATAGATAGATAGATAGATAGATAGATAGATAGATAGATAGATAGATAGATAGATAGATAGATAGATAGATAGATAGATAGATAGATAGATAGATAGAAAAAGAAAGAGGGGAAGAAATAGATAGATAGATAGATAGATAGATAGATAGATAGATAGATAGATAGATAGATAGATAGATAGATAGATAGATAGAAAAAGAAAGAGGGGAAGAAATAGATAGATAGATAGATAGATAGATAGATAGATAGATAGATAGATAGATAGATAGATAGATAGATAGATAGAAAAAGAAAGAGGGGAAGAAATAGATAGATAGATAGATAGATAGATAGATAGATAGATAGATAGATAGATAGATAGATAGATAGATAGATAGATAGATAGATAGAAAAAGAAAGAGGGGAAGAAATAGATAGATAGATAGATAGATAGATAGATAGATAGATAGATAGATAGATAGATAGATAGATAGATAGAAAAAGAAAGAGGGGAAGAAATAGATAGATAGATAGATAGATAGATAGATAGATAGATAGATAGATAGATAGATAGATAGATAGATAGATAGATAGATAGAAAAAGAAAGAGGGGAAGAAATAGATAGATAGATAGATAGATAGATAGATAGATAGATAGATAGATAGATAGATAGATAGATAGATAGATAGAAAAAGAAAGAGGGGAAGAAATAGATAGATAGATAGATAGATAGATAGATAGATAGATAGATAGATAGATAGATAGATAGATAGAAAAAGAAAGAGGGGAAGAAATAGATAGATAGATAGATAGATAGATAGATAGATAGATAGATAGATAGATAGATAGATAGATAGATAGATAGAAAAAGAAAGAGGGGAAGAAATAGATAGATAGATAGATAGATAGATAGATAGATAGATAGATAGATAGATAGATAGATAGATAGAAAAAGAAAGAGGGGAAGAAATAGATAGATAGATAGATAGATAGATAGATAGATAGATAGATAGATAGATAGATAGATAGATAGATAGAGACAGACAGACAGAAAAAGAAAGATGGGAAGAAAGATAGATAGATAGATAGATAGATAGATAGATAGATAGATAGATAGATAGATAGATAGATAGATAGAAAAAGAAAGAGGGGAAGAAATAGATAGATAGATAGATAGATAGATAGATAGATAGATAGATAGATAGATAGATAGATAGATAGATAGAAAAAGAAAGAGGGGAAGAAATAGATAGATAGATAGATAGATAGATAGATAGATAGATAGATAGATAGATAGATAGATAGATAGATAGATAGAAAAAGAAAGAGGGGAAGAAATAGATAGATAGATAGATAGATAGATAGATAGATAGATAGATAGATAGATAGATAGATAGATAGATAGATAGATAGAAAAAGAAAGAGGGGAAGAAATAGATAGATAGATAGATAGATAGATAGATAGATAGATAGATAGATAGATAGATAGATAGATAGAAAAAGAAAGAGGGGAAGAAATAGATAGATAGATAGATAGATAGATAGATAGATAGATAGATAGATAGATAGATAGATAGAAAAAGAAAGAGGGGAAGAAATAGATAGATAGATAGATAGATAGAGACAGACAGACAGAAAAAGAAAGATGGGAAGAAAGATAGATAGATAGATAGATAGATAGATAGATAGATAGATAGATAGATAGATACAGACAGACAGACAGACAGACACAGAAAAAGAAAGATGGGAAGAAAGATAGATAGATAGATAGATAGATAGATAGATAGATAGATAGAGACAGACAGACAGAAAAAGAAAGATGGGAAGAAAGATAGATAGATAGATAGATAGATAGATAGATAGATAGATAGATAGATAGATAGATGATAGATAGATAGAGACAGACAGACAGACAGAAAAAGAAAGATGGGAAGAAAGATAGATAGATAGATAGATAGAAAGATACAGACAGACAGACAGATAGATCTATCAGAAATTTGATGCGTTTTTAACCTTGAATCCATCCCAATCTGGCAAATGCAAATCCTTTTCCTCCTTCCTCCTTTGTAGGTGATCGCCAACATGACAGCTACTTACAAAGGGGAGCCGAAAAGCATAAAGAGCAAAGGGAAGCCGCTATCCCCCCTCGCCTACAAAATGGAGGGGGAGCTTTTGGGGGGAAATGAGGAGCCCCCCCTGAAAAAATTGAAAAGGAGCCAGTTTATCTCCTTCCAGATCGAGACCGTCTTGTCTCCGGAGCAGAGCTTATCAAGTGTGAAGAAAACCGGATGATTGATTAGAGCTGGTGCCTGTCGCAGCCATTCACTTCCATTGTGTACGCGTACCTATGCATAACAGGTACTCCTCGACTTACAACCATTGGTTTAGTGGCCATTCGAAGTTACGACGGCCCTGCAAAAAGTGACTTAGCTTTTTTTTGTTTTTTCCTTTTCTTTTCTTACACTTATGACTCATGGAGCATTCCTGGGGGAGGTCACGTGATCAAAAATTCAGACCCTCAGCCACTGGTTCATACTTACAACGGTGTGAAGTGTCCTGGCGGGGCTGTCATGTGATCCCCTTTTGCAACCTTCTCACAAGCGAAGTTCAAGCGGGGGAGCCAGGTTAACAACCGAGTTACTCACTGAACAACTGCAGTGGCAAGAAAAGTCGTAAAAAATGGGACAATTTTCATTAAACAACTGTCTCGCTTAGCAACAGAAATGTTTTGCTCCATTGTAAGTCGAGGACTACTCATATTTATCAGGACCGACCAGAGGCATATAGCAATAGCAATACCACTTAGACTTATATACCGCTTCACAGTGCTTTACCGCCCTCTCTAAGCAGTTTACAGAGTGAACCTATTGCCACCCAAAAATCTGGGTCCTCATTTTACACCCACTTCGGAAGGATGGGAGGCTGAGTCAACCTTGAACTAGTTAGGATCGAACACCTGGCAGTGAGCAGAGTTAGCTTGCAATACTGCATTCTAACCACTGGGAAGGGAAGGGAAGGAAGGAAAGAAAGGGAAAGAAAGCAATAGCACTTAGAGTTATATACCACTTCCCAATGCTTTCCAACCCTCTCTAAGCAGTTTACAGAGTCAGCCTCTTGCCCCCCAACAATCTGGGTCCTCATTTTACTGACCTGGGAAGGACAGAAGGCTGAGTCCACCTTGAGCCTGGTGGGATTTGAACTGCCAAATTGCAGTAGGAGTAGCTTGCAGTACTGCACTCTAACCACTGCGCCACCAAGGCTCCGTAGATACATATATACTGTTAAGAGATGAGAGCAATATGGTTTAATTGATATCCTCCCCTGCCAAATAAATTTCAGTATTGTTTCATTCAAATCTTCAACGTACTTTATCCTCTAATTTTATTGGTATATTTTGGAAAAGAAAAAGTATTTTAGGTAGAATATTCATTTTCATTGCTGCGATTCTCCTCATAAAGGAGAGTTACAGGTTTCTCCATCTTTCTAATTCTTTATTTGATTGGTCAAATTAATATAATTGTCTTCAATTGTTGTACACCTTGCTGATAGCTGTATTCCCAAATATTTTACTTTCTTCACTATTTGAATATTTATCTTTTCAGCCAGGTTTAATTGAAATTTCATCCTTGTGGGATAAGAGCTATAAATTTTGGGGTGGCATGGGGAGGGGCTTTTCTTATTTATTTTAGTTAACAAGTACTAGTATAGGGTGATGTCAGGGTTTTCACCAAAGCAAGCTCCCTTCGGAATCCCACATCCTTTGCAAGCACGCCATATGACATCAGTATTCCCATCCGTAAAACGGGTCTATGTATTTTCTTCATAAAACACACGCACCTACGCATGCACACCAGGCTGAATGCCTGCTCAACCCTTTGCAGCTGTGATTAGGATTATCAAGTTTTATTTGCTGCCTGTCACGCAGTTTGAAGCGTCTCCGAGCAGCGAAACCCTCCAAGTTGTGCAAAAGATTTATTGAAAATGAAAGAAGGACAAGTTTGTCTGGATTTCTTTAAAGAAATGTTGAGAAAGGAGCAAAGCAGCCTATGAAAGGGCAGAGAAATTGTGATTTGAGGTGTGTGGGGTTTTTTTTTTTTTTTTGCAAGCTCTGGGCACTGTATTAATTGCCAAAACAATTTCAGAGGGGCTAATTCCTTTCTCCAGCTTATCACAAAAGGTGCTTGCATCTTCGTTTTTTCCTTAGAGGAATGGGAAGGGTGATAGGATTACAATGCCAACACAATGGTATTCTGAACACTGGGCACTGACTGGTGTGTATGTGTGTGTGTTTCCCATTGCATTTGTGTGTGTAAAAGAGGCAGATCGACCAACACTTAGGCTGTTGAGCTGAACTGTGAGGTCCGGTCCAAAATGCCTCTGTGAATATGTAAATAATCATGTAATAAATTAAGGGTTACACTAAATTGTCTTGTCCATGTGTCTGTCTTAATTTCTCCGTTTGAACATAGTCTCAAAATAGTTCCAAGCAGCTGGAATGGTTTCATAAATATGGCTGTTAGATCTGGACTACCAATATACGGTGCCATGCTCAGACCTGGTTCTTGTCTCATGGTTGGGTCTAATTGCCACTAGTAGCATCCTCTTTGGCTGCTATGTGTGTTAATTTTTGCATTTAGGATGGAAATGTGTTTTGAATTTATTTTACAATTGCTCACCACCAGAATGCCTTGCTAAAATGGTAGGCTCACTGAATGAATGAATGAATGATGGAAGGAGGGAGGAAGATGGGAAGGAAAGGAAGGAGAGGGATGGGAGGGAGAGAGGAGAGGAAAGGAAAGAAGGAAGGAATTTATCTTTACCTCTTTCCTTCCTACCATCTATTGGTCCTCTGGATTTGGGCAGGGAGGCCAAAGGAGCTCCGCTTCCCACAGTCTACAGAACTCACTGCCACAAGATAGGTTGACCATGAGGATGCAAGAATCTCGTGGTGACAACGGAGGAGTGAAGATGACAGCAGCTCAAGACTAAGTAGTTTGGAAGGGGCCATTGGAGGCTGCGATGCAACATACACACAGGTGCACACCGCTTGGTTGGAAAACTGCCTTTTCCTGCACTTCTGCTCCCGCCCCATTGTGCATTATGGGTTTTGCAATCCATGCAAAAACCTGGGAAGGGCTGGGTTGCGCCCACTAGACCTGGCTGTCCTTCCTTCCTTCCCTTTTTCCTTCTCTTCCTTCTTTCCTTCCCTTCTTTCCTTTCTTCCCTTCCTTCCTTCCCTCCCCCCCTTCCTTCCTTCCTTTCCTAGATAGGGGAAGCTTTGTGCTTTCCCACACGGGATGATTCAGCCTCTTTCTCCGACAGAACTGTGTTTGTGTGTGTGTGTGTGTTTGTTTGTTGCGTTGTTGTTATTATTCTGTTTGGTTTCCTCCGCTTCTCCCTTTGGCACCCGCCCCGAAGGGAGGACGAAGGCTCAGCATCTTCCTCCAGCTGCAAAGGTAGGCAAGCGTGGGCGGGGCTTCTCCGGGAGGCGGGGCCCCGCGGAGACCCCGCCCCCTCCCGACCTTGTCTGGGGAGCCGGCTCAGCAGGGCAAGCGAAGGAGATTAGCGCGTCTTGCGCTCCTCTGCAGGTAAGGAGGGTCGCGGGAAGAGACTGGCGTGTTTGGCATGCACACTTGCACCCCTAGACCCATGCATGCTGGCTTCCCTCCCTCCCTCCATCCTGATGCAGAGAGGCAGCTGAGGCTTCCCACGCCTTTTGGTGGGGGGAGTGGGGGAGAAACCCATCTCTGCGGGAAGGAGAGTCAAACACCTGTTTTTTAAATTAAATTTAATTTGATTTTTTCTCGCTCTCTTTCTTCCACGCTCGGTTTGCTTGATGCCGGGGGTGTATGGAGGGGGTGCAAATGCTTGCTTGCAAAGGCAGGCGAGCGTGGGAATCATTGCGCCACCCCCCTTTGAAACCCACCCCACCCAGCCCTGGTTTGCAGAAAGACAAATTCAGACCCTTTCAACTGGGATCTGCCCACCTTGCTGGATGTTGGCTAATCCTTTGCTGCCCCCAAGCTGTGGCTGCAGATACTGGTCCCGACAGCAGCCGCTGGAGAGTGCCTGACATTAGCTGGGGCCTAGCTTATAAATCTCAGGAAGATTTATAATAATAATGATAATAAATTATTATTAATAATAATGGGAAGAAGAAAAAGAAGAATGTTGTTGTTGTTGTTGTTGTTATTATTATTATTATTATTATTATTATTATTATTATTATTATTATTATTATTATTATTATTATTATTATTATTATTATTTGGGATGCTTTGTATGCACCTAGCAACTCCCCCCATCCCCATCCAGTTGGTTTTCAGAATTATCCTGAACTTTGCAAAGGAAGCATGACCCTTAGGTTAAAAAAAAAAATCTACACTGGACTCTGGGGGTAAAAATGGGGGCTTTGGGGGAATACATTTTTTTTCTGCTGTTTTTCCCCTGTCAAAACGACTGAGTCAGGCTGGGAAATAAGTTGAGATCTGTGTAACTTCCCTTGCAGCCTGCTTCGTTCCCGTTTTTCGTTCACTGCAGTAGATTGATTGGGCTGAGTCAGTCTCTTCCCATCTACCCTGCTTGTTTTGAATCTAGTGGAAAATGGAGGGTTTGGGGGAGCATCTGAGCAGTCTGGTTGCTTTATGAGGAATATTATTAGGAAGCTGGCTTGCCTCATCACTTGAGACTTTCAAGAAGAGATTGGCCTGCCATTTGTCAGAAATGGTGTAGGGTCTCCCACTTGGGCAGGGGGTTGGACTAGATGACCTACAAGGTCCCTTCTAACTCTGATTATCTTGTCACCTGCCTCCTTTTTGATCAATGGATCTCTCCCTCCCATCGAAGTCAATCTTCCCCTTTCGTTTAAGGGCAGATCCAGCATCTTCGCTGTGGACCTCTCTGCCAATGGCTTGGTAAAAGGAACAAGAACATAAAAATGTTTTTATTTTTGGCAAGGAGCGTACCAGATAAAAGCAAGGCAATCATTTTAGCCAAGGCATGAAATCAGGTTAATAAATTAGATTTTATCATGCTGGCTGAAAGTTCTGTTGTATTTTGCACTGTTTTTCCTCCTCTTTAAATGACTTGGCAGATTCTGGCAAGGAGCTCTGGGGCTTATTATGGCATTAAAGGTGCTTTATTGGATTGCCTCCCATTCAAGATTTTGTAGTTTTTACACAAAATCTTTTGCTGGCCCCAAAGTTGTAAGGAGGATCAAAGTTGAGTTGATGTTTTCTGCAGATGTTAAAGCAGGGGGGGGAAAGGACAAAGGGAATATAAAAAGATAGGCCAGCAGTTTTACAGGGTGTGTTTAAAAAAAATAATTATCTGCGGTCTAAGTATCTTTTAATTTCCATTTGGAATATCTCCATTCTGGTTTGTTTGGTATAAGAATAAAAATCTGAGCATCTTCCAAAGCTGTTCCCTAATCGGAGAGTTTTCTACTCTGTTATCTGAATTAAATATAGGATAAGATTGATACGTCATCGCAGTTTTAAATTATCGAAATTTTGTAGCACTGTGATGAATTTGTATTATTTATTTATTTTTAAAAAACAGCTTGCTTTGCATGGCATCCTTACGAAACTTCACCCTGCTAGCTAATTTTTCTATATGGATGAGTTTTTTATGTGGAAAGGATGAAGTCCAACAGGGAGATTGAAAAATCCCAGGATGCTTTTAAATCCATTTATTTATAACATGTTAAAGCAGCATCCTCTCTCTCTACTTACCAAAGCTTGTGCTTAACCCGAAAGATTAAAACCAAAGAGGGCTTTTTTTTTAAAAAAATCCTTCTGTCCAATTCTTTCTGCTTCCTGCCCCTTCCAAAAGGGGTGGACTTCAGGGCCCATCATCCTTAGCCATGGTGGATAGGGCCTGGAGTCCTTTGTGAGAGTTCCGAGCCTCCCAAGCTTGATGTGATTCTCTGGATCATCTGGTACTTTTCTTGAAGGCTTCAGATTAAATAAAAAGGAATATATGGATGTCCATTCAGGGATTTGGTTTAAGGTTTGGATGAAAAGTAGAAAAAAATATATTTAAAAAAAACAGACAGGAAGGACCAGCTTTCCCTGTTTCCATGGCAACAGTCAAGCGGCCTAGCAGTCCTTGGTTACAGAGACCACCCATCCTTTATTATTAAGGACAGTCTTTTATTTTGATCCTTCTCCTTTTACCCTAAAAATGATACCTCCGAATGCAGAGTATGGCACATTACCTGTGGAAAAAGAAGAAAACTTAATGGTCTTTTTAAAAAATGCATTTATTGCCTTTAGGGCTGGATTTGAGATGTTTTTATTAGGATGTGGCTTTCTGTCTTAGATTTTTATGGATATGTTTTGAATTTTTCTTTGCCGTGCGAAGTTATGAAGATAATATTTTGGATTTACTCCTTTTCTAGATGTGTCCTCTGTCTCCCCCACTCTCCCCCGAGAAAATACGGTCATTGGATTGGTGGTCTTACCTTAAAATTCTCACCTTTATCTATCTAAAGGGATGCTGAGAGGTGAGGTTTGTCCCTGGGCGCTTATTTAAAATCGAAAGCAACAAACAATTGAGGAATATTCATTGTTTTAAACCATCATCGGCTTGTCCAAAGGCTAATTCAGTTCGTTGTTCCACTTACTGTTTTGCACAGCCAGTTAGCCTGATTTGCAAAGGTAGTATATTATGGTTTATTCCAGACAATATGGTTATCAAATACAATCCTGATGACAGCCATAGACCAGCATAAGAGGGTGCAGCCATGAAAAAGAAGAGAAAGAAAAAGAGAGAGAGAGAGAGAATGAGAATTAAAATAAACATTTAAAAACGATGCTCAAAAGCTAGAAGGTACAAAAGATATATAACAAGGGAGAATTTAAAAGAAGTGATCGGAATATCAGATGAATATATAGAGGACCAACTAAAGTATTTGGAAGATTATATAGGTAGTCCTCAACTTATGACCAGAAGAATTGAGCCCAGAATTATGGTTGTGTTGATCATTAAGTGGGTCATCAGGTGATGGTGCCCGATTTTATACCTTTTTTTTCACACTGGCTGTTAAGCAAATATGGTGACTGTTAAGCAAACCCATTGTACCCAATGAGGAGTTCAACTGGTTTGTAATGAGATCTGGGAAAATCAGTTGTGGACTGTGGCCAGTTACCAAGCACTCTAACATGGTGAACGTGGTGTTCATGAGATCTAGATGAAACCAGTCATAGTTTAGTGCCCAGCCATCTCTTCTTTGTTCCTTGGTCGTGCAAAGCAAGCCCAGCAACTAGGGTATAAGTTGGGTCAATCATGGTTAAGAAGTCATGGGTGAGAACTCTGTCCTGTTCTCTCCCCTCTTGCAGGAAGAACTGAGCAGTGATGTTGGTGTTAACCCTGGTCTAGGAGCTTCAGGTCTCTCCCTTCAAATCTGTTTTACGATTCCTACCTCTCTACCTCATTCTGAAACCAGGTTAAGATGCGTGCCTGGGTAGCTGTGGCCAGCACCCTCATCTTCATAGGGATGGACGTGACATTGACCACCATGTTGTATGAATACAACCGCCACAGCAGGAGCATCCTTCAGGATCTCAAGCACTTCAACATCTTCGACTCCATGCTGGATATTTGGGGGTCTTGCTTGTATCGCAGCTGCCTACTCTTGGGGGCCTCCATTGGGGTGGCCAAAAACACAAGTTATGGTCCCAAACGGTTGAAAGGATCCCGGATCTTTATCATTTTGGTCTGTCTGGCGATTGGGATTTATGCCCTGGTCAAGTTGCTTCTTTATTCTGAAGTGAGAAAGACCATCAAGGATCCTTGGTTTTGGGGTTTATTCGCCTGGACTTACCTCTCTCTGGTGGCCACCTTCTCCTTCTGGCAGCTGCTCTCCTCTGTGACCCCTGCCAGAGATACCTTGGGGATTAATTCAGAATTCAGGGCTGAAGCAGAAGACGTTGGAGACCCCAGTTCTCCTGGGGTTCGGGGAAAGAAAGAGGAGGCCTCAGCTGCCACCATTTGTAAACTCCTGTCCTACACCAGGCCAGATGTCCACTTCCTTGTTGTAGCCTTTTTCTTCCTCTTACTAGCTGCTTTAGGTAAGTGATTTGGGTGTAAAAATAAAAGGACATGGAACGCTCCTTACTGTCTTTATGTTGTGCTTGAAAGTTTATGGCAGTAGAAGTGGTGAAGATGTTGGATAAAATAAAGTTTATCGAACATTTGTTGGTTTTGTGGGAAAAATCAATATCAAATTGGAGGTTAACGTTAGCTAGGAACATTATGGGTTTATTCAGAATTGAGAACATTCTTAAACTCCAGTTGACATCACTGAGAAGATGTGTGGTCACTTCTCTTGGGTAGATCATTGCTTGCCCATCTCTACTTAGCACCATAAACTAATTCCCAACTTTTTCAAATCTTTTGAGACTTGAGAAGAGAGTTGCTCTAAAGCTGACCTTGGCTTATGTCCTTGTTGGCTTTTCACTTTATTCTGATTTTTTGCTTCCCAACAGGAGAAACCTTCCTTCCATACTACACTGGCCAGGCCATTGATGGGATAGTCATCCAGAAGTCCATGGACCAGTTTTCCAAGGCAGTGGTGATCATGGCCTTTCTAGCCATTGGAAGGTAGCTTTGTTAGAGTGTTGGTGTGTTTGCTACCTTATAGCCTGAAGATTGGAAAGTGTGGTGGTTGTGTGAAGTGTCTTGCAATGGTTCCAGGCTGTGATTTAGTTCATCTCTTAGGTGGGGCCCAGATTTCCAAAAATTGCAGGTTCTACAATTGTGGAAAGAACAAAAGTTAAAACAAGTAGAATTATGTGGAATAATCATCTCTGCTCTTTCCGTGGGTTGTGTGTGTGTGTCTGGGAAACCTTGCAGGGAGGGAAAAGTATGGTGTAACCAGTCAAGGTCAGAAGAAGTTCAGAAATTCCTCAAACTGAAATATCCCAGAATACAGAATAACAAAGTTGGAAGGGACCTTGGAGGTCTTCTAGTCCAACCCCCTGCTCAGGCAGGAAACCCTATATCATTTTAGACAAATGGTTGTCTAATCTCTTCTTAAAAATCTCCAGTGTTGGAGAATTTACAACACTTAGTGGCAAGCCGTTCCGCTGGGTAATTGTTATTTTTAGGAAATTTCTCCTTAGTTCTAGGTTGCTTCTCTCCCCGAATTCATTTCCATCCATTGCTTCTTGTCCTGCTTTCAGGTGCTTTGGAGAATAAGTTGACTCTTCTTTGTGGCAACCCTTTAGATATTGGAAGATATTGGATCTCCTTTATAGAACCTTGCAGATGGAGTTCCATGCAAAAGATCCAGAATTTATTCCTGTCCTGTAAAGATACTGCTAATGCAGAATGTTCTCTCTTGGTTTTAAAATTACATATCAATGTAATGTTGGGAGGAAAATCTAAGTTCATTCCTACAGGTGTCTGTCTGAAGCATTTCTTTCTTGATAGTGTACAGGTAATCCTGGGCTTAGGGGTGTTGCTTTGTTGGTCTCTGTCGATCCTATAACATCTCTTATCTGCAATCAGCTCATTTACTGCAGGTGTCCGAGGTGGCCTCTTCACCCTGGTCTTTGCTAGACTGAATATCAGGCTCCGTAACAGACTCTTCCGGTCGCTAGTAGTGCAGGAAATGAGTTTCTTTGACGAAAATCTCACCGGTAAGTTTCTCTACCTTTTTGGTGAGGTCAGGAGTGGGGATCCCATCACCCTGCAAATATTGATCAATTGCAGAATCACTGATCAGGCTGCTTGGGAAATGTAGTTCAGGAGAATCTGTAGGCTGGTGGATTGAACGCAGTTAGTGTTTTTCGACAACTTTGACAACTTTACAACATGTGGACTTCAACTCCCAGAATTCTCCAGAACTTAAACATTTATGAAACGTGAGAATATTGGCTTCGTTGGTAAAACAGAGTCCTAATACTTCTTCAGTGTCATTTTCTATAGGTTTCATTCTCTTGTTATGTGTTGTTTTCCGCGGATCCTTTGTCCTCTGTCCTCCTTCCTCTCTTTCAGGTGACATCATTTCCCGGCTGACATCAGACACAACCATTGTGAGCGATCTCGTCTCCCAAAACATCAACATTTTTCTGCGCAACCTGGTCAAAGCCACCGGGGTCATTGTTTTCATGTTTAGTCTCTCGTGGCAGCTCTCCTTGGTGACCTTCATGGGCTTCCCTATAATCATGCTGATGTCAGATGTTTATGGGAAATATTACAAGGTTAGTTTTATGGGCGTCTTAGAATGATCTGATATTCCTTTAATCATTTGCAACGTTTGGGGGAAGGCCTCTTAAACCTTCTGTTGCTAGTTATGGTCAGGTGAATTGGCATATCTGAATGATCGCATATTGTACAAATATTTGTAGGCTAATGTTGAGTTTTTGTCAGGCTCCCAAAACTATGAAAGAGGTTCATAGTTACTTATAAACAGATTCCTTTAATATTCCTCACCTGCAGACAGAATCTTGCCAAACTAAAGCAATTACTTGCATGCTAAAGATATACTCTGAGAACGTCTAGGGAGGAGCTGTCTTAACTCTCTTCCTCCCAATGAAACTCTAAACTTTGCTGTCTCTTGGGCCTCTGGAATGCAGTCCCTCCCTTCTGGGAATCCAGACCAGGTTCCACCACAGTTTTCTACTCAAAGCCACACCTAGACCTGGATTGTACATATGTGGACATAGATGTATTTGTGTTTAGCATCTGGAATTCCATGTGAGCTCCCAAATTTGAGGGTAGCTTGGAGAACTGTTGAAGTAGGACCTTTTCAGAGGTGACCCTTCTCCTCCTTTCTTTTAACCAAGTAGAAGCTCTCTAAAGAAGTCCAGAACGCTTTGGCCAAGGCGAACAATACCGCTGAAGAAACCATATCCGCTATGAGGACAGTCCGAAGTTTTGCCAATGAGGAGGCCGAGGCTGACGTCTACTGGGAGAAATTGCAACAAGTCTACCAACTCAACAAAAAGGAGGCTATGGCTTACACGTACTACGTGTGGTCAAATGGAGTAGGTTGAAATGCATCCTCTCTTCCTCTGACTTTCTTTTTTGCTTGTTTTATTTATCTTTTCTGTCTTTCTCCAGTTGTGCTTTGGACACACAGTTGGGAAGATGAAGGGATTCCCAATTGTATAACAAAAGAGCCAGATTTTTCTCTTAGGCCCAGAGTAAATAAGAACACATTTGTTGTGCCAAGTATTTCTTCAGAGTTGAGTTCACATCAGCAGCTTCCTGAAGTCTCAAGTGTCATTGCTAACTTAGGAAAGTCCCGATAGTAAAGAATATTTGTAGCTCAGGGTTGAACTGTGGGGCCCTTGGTGCTCTCTGAGCTTGGTGGTTGCCTTGCAGACGTTTCATGACCAAGCTAGGTAACGTCATCAGTGCTGCTGATAGGAAAATGTTTCGTGTGTCTGAAGAAGTAAGACCAGTCTTGCTCAATGTGGTGCCCTCATGAGTTAAGTTGGAGTTCAGCTCCAAAGTTCTTGGTGTTACAAAGTTCGGGTGTTTATCCTTGATTCCAGCTCACCCTACTCATCGTTCAAGTGAGCATCTTATACTATGGAGGCCATCTGGTGATCACTGAGCAAATGACAAGTGGCAACTTGATATCCTTCATTATTTATGAATTTGTTTTGGGAGACTGCATGGAGGTAAGTGACACTTTTTAAACAGTCTGTAGTCTTGCCTGAAAGGAATTGCTGTCTCTGATCTCAACTGAGCATCTTTTAATGTTTTCTCATATGTATCAGATGGATTTTTGTAAATATGAAGACTGTCCATGGTTGAAGTTGTCTTGAAATGTTTTTATAGAATTTTTCAAATAAGTCTGTCCCTAAAATCCTTCATAACACCCTGCTAAAAGCACTTAAAGGCATTTTAATTGTGGACTTACCTTTTTCATGGGTTAGAACTGTTGCAGATTCTCAGTTGAAGATCCGTCTGCAATCTATCATTTAAAATTCTTCAAAGGCAGAAATGTAAAATTTATCTTATCCAGAGCTGTGTTTCCTCGGACATATTTCTTTTCAAATGCAGAATAATTGGTTCTTATAACCCCTATTGCACAGTAAGATTTTTCGTGAAATGACAACACCTTCTAGTAATTTTCTTTCTTCCTCTCTTTTAGTCCATTGGTTCAGTTTACAGCGGCCTCATGCAGGGTGTGGGAGCAGCTGAAAAGGTATTTGAGTTCATAGACCGCCAACCCACGATGTTAAATGATGGGACGCTGGCCCCTAGCCAACTGGAAGGAAAATTGGAATTCAAGAATGTCACTTTTGCTTATCGCACCCGTCCTTCATCTCAAGTCTTACAGGTAAGTGTATTTTTGTTCTGTATGGGCTACTCAGGGTTCTCATTCTGTCTTGTGGATTTTAGCAGTAGGAAGGCAGGAAGCACACAAAATTCCAGATCTAAAGAAGAATGATGAAGAGAATAAGTGCTAAACTTTCTGCCATGGTTTTAAAACTACACTTTCTCCATATTGGTTCTTTGGAGTTTTGGTGGGAACCAAGGAATGTCTTTTCAAGGGACTTCTAGCCCTTGCCGCACTTCTAGCCCTTGTCTTGGAAAGGTAACTCAAAAAATTTGGCAAATCGTGGATGAGACATGACGACGATCTGCTTGTCTTGTAGGATGTCTCCTTCACTCTCCATCCTGGGAAGGTGACCGCATTGGTGGGTCCTTCAGGCAGCGGGAAGAGTTCCTGCGTCAACATCATAGAGAACTTCTACCCTCTTCAAGAGGGCCAGGTTCTTTTGGATGGACAGCCTATTCATATGTATCAACACAAGTATCTTCACTCAGTGGTATGTATCGCCAGTAGCTGGGTCCCTAGATTTAACTGAGGATGACAAGATGATGTTTCCAAGAAAAAAGAACATCCTAACCCTTCAGGTTCCGGAGATAGATTTGCAAGTACTTGTGATGAAATCCCCGTGGATGATTTAGGCTTCTAACTGTCTCATTTGTCCCTGTAGCTCACAACTACCAAGTTCCATTGGTTAAATAAAAACAATTCTCTCTTTCTTTTGACCGGAAAATGCATAAAGTTTGAAGAACTCATCTTGGATTCCCAACATGGAGAGAATTGGCTCCTTGAGTGATGGTTCAATATCATATTCAAGGAAATACAGGTAGTCCTCAACATGCAATAGTTTGTTTAGTGACTCTTTGAGTCACTAAACGGCACTGAAAAAAGTGACTTATGACCATTTTCCACATGGCCATTGCAGCATTTCCATGTAGCGTGACTAAAATTTGACCGCTTGACCACTGGCTTATATTTATGACAGTTGTTCTGTCCTGGGGTCATATGATTTCCTTCGGTGACTCTCTGGCAAGCAGAGTCAAAAGGGAAGCAAGATTTCACGTAACAACCATGTCGTTAACTGAACAACTGCAGCAAATCCCTTAACCGCTGTCGCAAGAAAGTTTGCAAAATGGAGCAAAATTCACCCTGACCAGTGTCTCTGCTTAGCAGCAGAAATGTTGGGCTCCATTGCAGTTGTAAGTTGAGGACTACCTGCAGATACAAGAGAAGATAGTTTCAGAAAAGTCATAAGGGTGGATGTAAGCAGCTGCAGGATTCACCGACATATTACCTCATGTAATTTCCATCATTCATTTGCTTTGTGAGGAATGATAATCAGTCAATGTCTTCACCGGTTCTACTCTTCATCCCTGTTGAACCCCTGTTGTCTCTTTAGATCTCCCTGGTGAGCCAAGAGCCGGTCCTGTTTGCTCGATCCATTGCAAAAAACATCTCTTATGGTTTGGATTCGAATCCATACGAGCTAGTTGTTCAAGCTGCCCAAAATGCCAATGCCCACACCTTTATTATGGAATTGCAAGATGGCTATCACACAGGTAGGGTCTGACACCACAATCGTTCTTGCAGCAAATTCATCAGCTCTGAAATCAGGCCTGTAGCGCTGCCTTAAGAGGCATATTCATTTTTGTTTTTGTTGAGGTCTGGTTGACGTTGTCTGACAGGGTAGCTTATTAATAAGAAGTCCTACAGATTTTACTATTCTGTTTTGTTTTGTTTTCTTTGTTTCCTTCCTCCTGCAGAAGCTGGGGAGAAGGGAACCCAACTGTCTGGTGGTCAGAAGCAGAGAGTGGCTATTGCGAGAGCTTTAATCAGAAACCCACCGATTCTGATTTTGGACGAAGCTACAAGTGCTTTAGATGCGGAGAGTGAACACGCAGTGAGCAAGATGGGGTTTCCTGTTCAGACTTCCTGAATCTTCAGCAGAATTTGTTGCTAGCTTAAGATGTCTTTTGCAAAAAAAAAAAAAGAGATTCTTTCTTTTAAGTCAGTGTTTCTGAACGTTGGCAACTTTAAGATGTGCGGACTTCAACTCCCAAAATTCCCCAGCCATGTCACATTGCCGACTTTAATTGAAGACTGTGAATTAAATACTTGAGAAAAACCTAAATAAAAACCAATATAAGAGCCAAAGGTTAGGTTTACTCAAGAGACACATTTTCGGGGTTTCCCCAAAACATTGAAAACAGGCTGGGTTTATACAAGCCACCATCAAATTATCAAAATTAACCCCCGCTAAACTTGAGCTTCACGGGTGATCACAGCTCCCTAACTTGATTAAACATGTTTTGAACATAGCTATTTCATTAATAAGGACTTGAGGGGTTTTATTTAATCTTGCTCTGTTCCTGTTAGTCCTGTTTTGCTTTAATTGATCGGAAGCTCTCATGAGTGAATAAATTGACTATTTTCCTGTCTGATTTGGGGAGAGTATTTTGGGTGATGGGATGTTTTTTTCTTGATGTAATCCATCTTTCTTCTTCTTGGCAGATTCAGAAAGCTATCTATGGACATGTGCAGAATCACACGGTTCTAGTCATCGCCCATCGACTGAGCACTGTGGAAAAGGCACACCACATCATTGTTCTCGATAAGGGCTGTGTGGTACAACAAGGGACACATCAGCAGCTTATGGAAGAAGGCGGCCTTTATTACAAGCTAGTGCAAAGACAGATTCTTGGCCGTGAAACAGGCACGGAAGACAGCTGTCCACTGGATGGTGGCTTGGCTAACATCCAGAGAGGTTCTCCGAAGACAGGATTGGCAGAAGAGGTAAAGAAGGAAAAACAAACCTGCTGAACTTGAAGATACTCAACTGGACCATCCGACTGCCAACTGATCCCAGAAGTGAATGTAACAAGGGTTCCCATCAAACCCCAGATGGAAGAGTTAGCATCTTTCACAGGGCTTCCCCCGGGCTTCCTTATCTGGTGCTGGCTACTTACAATCCTAAGCAGTTGTCCAACCTGAATTACTCCCAGGAGATAGCTGTAGAAGAGAAAGAAAACCAGATGCAATT
Source organism: Hydrophis major (assembly GCA_033807585.1). Lineage (NCBI taxonomy): Eukaryota > Metazoa > Chordata > Lepidosauria > Squamata > Elapidae > Hydrophis > Hydrophis major. Next base: position 1,960,504 of record CM066339.1, on the reverse strand, counting down.
CTTTTAATGGGCTGTGTCTTCTTCCTCCCTCGGATATACCTTGCAAGCTTTGCTCTTTCCTATAAACCGGCATGGTTTTTAAGGATGTGCACTATATGGAAGAACAAGGATCTTAAATGGATCTTTAAGATGCATCACCACTATGGACTGGGATGGAAATAACATGCTTGGGATTGGCATTGAAGCCAACCGGTTGACTTTGGGATCACCCTGGTGCCTACAGATTTGCTTTACGCTTCCATGAAAGTTGAACTGGACCGCCAGATCTAATGCACTTTCCATAGGGAGCTTGGCTCAGCTGGAATTCAGAACATCTGGATATGTTGTGGTCTAGGTCAATGGTTCTCTGGGTATCTCTGGCGAAGTGTGGTACTCTACAAGCTGGGATCGTCACAAGCTGCCTATGCATGAAGGTTTTCTTATAAAATCAGCGCTGTTTCAGTTGGGTAGAGGTTTCAGAGATAGTAGCATCCCAAACAGCGATTGCAATAAAACCTCCAGCCATAACAACAGAGAGAACAAGAGGATTGCATCTTTGGTCTGCAGTGCATACCTAGATGGCAATAAAGGTGGAGAGAGAGCCTTGGTTAGGGGGAATAGGCAGTTTTATTGCAGTTGGAATTATTTACATTTTTATCGCTGATATGCACAGTTGCACACAATCTGGGTTGGGCACCTGAATATCCCAACTAGCAAGTCAGCTCTGTTTGCAAACTATTTATTTCTCTAGAACAAAGGTTTTTGTTCTCCTCCTCCTCTTCCTCCTCCTCTTCCTTTTCTGTTTTAATGCCTAAAATCAGACATGTCGGTTTTAAAATATGCCCATTCTGCCAGGAAACATTTCCTGCCAAGTTTTATGTTAAAAGATATAGATTCTGCTAAATGTTGCAAATATTGTGGGTTATAGTTATTTTGTTTAGATAATTAGTTAATCATCAAGCACCAGTTCTCCAAATTATTTTGATGGATTTGTTGTGTTCACTCTAACAAAGGAAAGAAAAGGAGAAAAAAAATACCTTTCCAAATCTAGCTGTGTAATTTGACCTATTTTGATCTATGACTTTTACAGCTGGATAAATATAAAGAGTTCTCAGCCAAATATGTGCTTTAAAAAAACAAAACTGTGAATTGAGATTGAACAATTACTGCAGTGCTTAATCTTAGCAATTTTGAAAAGGTAATTTGTTCTCTCTGGGTAGCCTTTCCAGTTCCATTTGGTTATAAAATGACTCATGCACTTTATCACATTTTAATTACTTTCTGATACCTCGATGGGCAGATTTTTGTCGTTTGCAATGTTTAAAAAAAAAAAGCGTATGATATTTTAGCAATATTTTACAAGTACTTCACTAAATTAAACAACAAAAAAGACTACCTCTGATATTCTACTTTTAGTGTGTGTGTGTGTCTTCAAGAATCTGTCCCAAATAGCCTTTTATTGGTAAGAGTCACCTCAGAGAGATAGCAAATTTTTATTGACTAACAACAAGAAAAAATTAAGCCCTTTAATGTAATATTGGTTTATGCTTTGCTGGTGAAAAGACGAATCCCCCCCCCCCCATAAAGTTCTTTCCAACTTTGTTTTTCAAAGTGAAGTTAATTGCTTCCGTTACTCAAGGTAGCATGGCCAGTGGTCCATAATAATGCAAGTTATGAGCAGTGATACCTTAGGTCCCATGGATGAGAAGGACTAAAGAACTGGTTTCCCTACATTCTCTTTTGTTCTTTTGTGTTAGTTGCAAATAATTTCCTTGACTTTGTTGGCACCATTGTGAAATTTGTTTTTATGCTGGTTTCTACAACCCGGTCTTCACCCAACTTTTATACCCCCTTACTCAAAGATTTGGCACTTTATGTACAGCTTTTGTTCAAGATTTGATTCACGTACAATTGCACCAACAGGAATACAGTTGGGCAATAAAGTTTGAGTAAATCATATAAGGTTTGAGTAAAACATACAAGGATTTATGAGAATGTGAACCGGCTGTGAGATGTTTAATCAGCTGTCTCAAGAGAAGGTTGAAAGAGAAGGTTGAAGGCTGAGTACAGGTAATCCTCGACTTATGACCAAAATTGGGACCAGAATTGCAAAGCAAGGCAGTTAAGGGAGTCCTGCCTGATTTTAAGACCTTTTTGACACAATTGCTATGTGAATATATCTCCCATCATTAAGTGTATCCAGCTTCTTCCCATTGATTTTGCCAAACATCTTAATTTTGATTATATGACTGTGGGGATGCTGCAAAGATCGTAAATCAAGGACCAGTTGTATATCACTTTTTTCAGCGCCCTTGTAACTTTGAACAGTTGCTAAATGAACAGTTTTGAGTCAAGGATTAATGTATGCTTGTGAATTAAATTCTGTATAAACTTTCCTGTAGCAGATGACTACTGTCATACATTCAGCTCGAAGAAGTGGGTGTGCACCCTGAGAGTACAATTACAAATAAATCCGGTCAAACACCTCCTCCTATTGCAGGAATTATTCAAAGAGGTTGAGTGCCAACTTCTTGCAATTAACAAAATTAAATAATCATGACAGGTTTAAAGTGAATCCTGGATGTATGTACCTAGACACCAACACACCTCAGCTTGAGGATTTCATAGACCATGGGAAGGATTCCATATTGGAAGCGGGAAGTCAGGGAGAATGATGCAATTAAATTGAATTAATAATTCAGCTCCAAATCTGATAGGGTAATTGAACACAATCCGTTCAATACAGATGTGTGACTTTATTAAAGAGGAGATAGTTAGTCTCTGAACTTCTGGTGCAAGATCCAGGTGTTTTATACTTATCCCAAGAACAAATTCAACTAAAATAACAATCTTTTATCCTTGGGATAGAGAGAAATCGCTCCAAGGAAGAATTTTTCATCTTGCAGAAGAAAAATTGCAAGCTGAAATCTTCCTCCCTTACTAAGGAAGCTGGAAGAAATGTCGAATTGTTACCAAATTGTTCGAATAACAATGCTAACTCTTGGATTGTTTTCCTCCTATATATAGATTGCACTAATTATAAAAACCTTAGGAAGAGGGAAAGGAATGGATTTTTTCTTTGACCTGCAAAACGCCAAACTTCAAACCAGGAAATCCTGTCTGAAATAAAGCCCGATCAGCTGGGCTATTGTTGATATGTCCGCATTGTTGACATACTCAGTTTAGCAAGGCTTCCCCAGCAATGGAGAAGACACATCTTGAATTGTGCAATGCCGGGTTACCATTTAAACCTTGTCCTTGAAGTTGTTTAGAATTTTAGCTTGGAAAGAGCAAAGACCACATCTGAACTTAAAAATGCAGGTCTCTTTTAAGGTTAAAAAAATATATTTTCCCCTATGAGAATGCAGATGAATGCTTCAATTAGGAGACCTACAGATTGTAACAACAAAAATCAAAAGTTTTCAAGCATTCTGATTATTGTATTGATTTTCATGGATGATCATCTACTGGAAGTATTCTAGGTAGTATATTTCTTGTCTATTGCCTTATCTTAAAAGTACATAAGTTAGCAAAATATATTGGGGCTATTTCTTCAAGATTCGAAAGACTTGCCTTAACAAGGATTCAATTATGCAAGTTCAAAAATACGTTTAAATATTTGTATCAAAAGTAACTTTCAAAACCATATAACTTATGTACTAAATATGAACTTAAACATTCATCTCAAGTTACATCATTAAAATATTAAATTTCCAATCATTAAGTCATAGGGAAAAATGGGAAATAAAGCTGATAAATGATCATATGCAGTCCAATTTTTTAAATGGAGCTTCCATTGGTAAAATGCTGAAAAAGCTGAATATTTAGCCAACACATTTAATGTTCAGGAGCATATCAGTGCAATGGTCAACTTCTCATTAAAAAATGACTTGATTCTCAAATCAGTTGTGCAACTTCCAAATGTAAATCATCAAATTGCATTTTATTATAAGGTTGATCCTCTGATTTTCTTGGAGATGGAAAAGCCTCATTTTAACATTGCTAACATTTCTGCAAAAATGTTACATGCACAATGCTAATGGTACCCTAATCATCCAAGCAAATTTTCTGTTCTACGCATGTATGTAATTTTAAAAAAAACTCTGCATGTTTTTTGTTATATTTTTAAAAGGCACATCCGCCACAAAGATTTCACGCAAGCTGGTCAATGATCCAAGCAGACAATAGGAACAGGGTGAAAATGAATTCAAGGCAGAAAGAAAGATTGATGTAGGGAATTGCAAATGCAAATTCATCTTCTATTATATCAGGAATTATCTGCCCGATCCCAGCTGCCACTTTTCCCATTGTTGGCGCTGGGATTAAATTAGTTTTCTGATTGCAAACTATCCATTTTCCTATGGTTTTTTTTTTTTTTTTGGTGGTTGTTGCCAGAGGAAAAAAGAAAAAAAAAATTGCATTAGACTTTTCTTCCAGTTAGTTATTCCCTCATTGTCCCAGAACAAAGATGTTATGCGTCTTTTTAAAAATTCGGCTCATTTTTCAAGTAGATCGTTAATTTTTTTTTACTCTTAATTATGTAATAATGATGTATGTAGATGGCCAGACAGCAAATAAATTTAATATTTGCCCCCCACCCCCAGAAAAACATGGTCCTTTGTGCATCTGGGATGGGAATAAAATGATGACTTTCTCCTATTAACAATAGTGCTGTGAATAACGTATTTATTTATTTGCATAATTTTATTTATATTTTGTTTGTTTGTTTATTTGTTTATTTATTCGTTTATTATTTATTTATCGCCTCTCCTTGAGGGGGGCTGTACTGCCGCAATCAGCGAAGGGGAGGGACTGGATAAGAAACCAGGGAGAATCCCTACACCCAGGCAAGCAAGCCTAAATAAACAAAATACATGACAAAAAAAGTTTATTTTAATCATGATTTAAGTTTAAAGCAGGCGGGAAAAGCTCTTCTCCGCTAGCCCTCAGCGACTTTCCCGCCATTTTTGACTTTCGGGGAGGGGAGGGGGAGCGTGAGAGGCGCGATGACGTCTGCCCCCCCCTCCTTCCTCCTTTCCTACCTGGTGGCGAGAGGGCGGAGGGAGGGATCCGGGAAGAGCGGCAGCAGCACTTCCGGTGGAGCGGCGGGAGGGGCGGGCACAGCCTCCGCCGCCGCTGCCAGCGCAGAGCTGCGGAGGGCGGCGAGTGGAGCGGGCGCGTTTTTCTCCTCCTCCTCCTCCTCGTCCTCCTCCTCTTCTTCCTCGGTTCCTCGCCCCGACATGGCGGTGGACGCCAGGCGGTTGGAGGCCCTCAGCCTTCACCAGCTCCACGAGCTCCTGGAAGATGAAGAGCAGCTCCAGAACATGGCCCTGGAGATGGAGGAGGTAGGGCGGGCGGACCCCCAGGGGAAGCAAGGAAGGAAAGGAGAGGGGGAGTCCCAAGGGGGAGAATTGGGTTGTGGGGAGGGGGGGGTGTCTCAAGTTAGGAGTTGGTGGCGGGGGCTGGGGGGCTCTGAAGGAAGGGGGAGCTGAAGAGGGGTCCATTTGGTTCCCTAGGGGGAGAATTGAGGGAAGGGGGACCCCACAAGAGGGAGAATTGGGGATGGGGGTCTCGGGAGTTATGGGGGTCTCTGAAGGAAGGGGGAGCTGAAGAGGGGTCCATTTGGTTCCCTAGGGGGAGAATTGAGGGAAGGGGGACCCCACAAGAGGGAGAATTGGGGATGGGGGTCTCGGGAGTTATGGGGGTCTCTGAAGGAAGGGGGAGCTGAATAGGGGTGACTTGCTTTCCTAGGGGGAGAATTGAGGGGAGGGGGGACCCCAAGAGGGAGAATTGGGGAGGTGGGGATGGGGGAATCAAGTTATGAGCTGGGGGGGGGGCTGAAGAGGGAGGCGACTTGGTTTCCTAGGAAACGGTGTTTCAGTGTCTTTTTTTTTTTTTTTTCTATGACTATGGACCTGAAACCAGTCAGCCCCATTGGCGTCCATGGGGTCTCCCAGTCCTTGACTGCCTTTTTATTTATTTATTTATTTAATTTTTGCATCTGGTCCAAATGGGACTTTTTCACAGCAGCTGTCTGTGGAGATTCTCAGGCATCCAGGCAGTGGCTGCCTTTGGGGTGGGGGGGGAGATCCTTTTCAACAGACTTCAACAGCTGTTTTGGTATCCCACTGGGAATGGAGGTTTCCCTGCAGCCCACACTCCAAGGCTTCCTAGCAAAACTGGGGTCCAAATTGAGTTTCAGATCTGGAGTCCTTGGATAGGAGGCCCCCTTTTCAGACTTTTGGCTTTGGAAAAGCGACCCTGGATTCCTAATTTGGGGAGGGAGCTGTTTAACCATGCATTAACAGGGCTCTGCTTGTGGCCAAACCCAGCTTGGGGTCCTGCAGTTCCCTTTCTGCCTTGGGTTCATGCAAAGAAAAGTTCTTGGAGGGACAAAGTTTCACTTGCTATTCGGATTAATAATAGCCTGGCTTGCTTTCTTGCTTAACGCCAGCATTAGCTGTTTCCCTTTTCTATAAGGAAGTGGTGTGCTCAAAAAGCCGAGGTGTTTGTCATTCTTGGGGTGGGTGGGTGGGAACGTGGGTTGTGCCCTTATTTGGGGAGAGGGAGCTGTGGAGGAAGCAGCAGTCAAGATGTAGGAAAACACAAAGTGGATATAGATCAACAGGTTGTCTTTGGCTGTAATACTTTGTTGCGATTTGTAGGGAAACAATCATGGCTGTGATTGAGAATGCGACAGGTGGGAAAATAAACAATGATTTGTTTGTTGGTTAGGGGGTAGCTTGCTTTGAAACGCCGGTGAGGATTGGACTGTATTTTTTTTTTAGGTGATGGTGCTTCGATTCACAACCTTGTGGTTATTGTGGGAATAATGTGGTATTGTGGGAATAGGTGACGTGAGGTTGAGAGAGGCGAGGAAGGTTGGCAGTCTCCTACGTTGGCTTTCTAATCGCGTAGGAATTACTAAACCAAGAGATAAGGCCTGGCGTTTAGGTTCCCCAACAGTTTAATTGGTTTCGCTTAGTGATTTCCTTTTGTTTCTGTGTTTAGGTTGTAATTTCTTGCCCTATAAGACATGAGTAATGTCTGAAAAGGAGCTGGGATCTCCTTATGCGGTGCTTTTAGGCTGTTGAAAGGCATCCTTGAGCAGGACAGCCATCTGGTGGCTCAAATCCCAGGGGAATGGCTTGAATTCCTTGTAAATTTCGTACTGCTTCCATGATCAGTGTAGTTCGCATCCCATCTGCCCTGTTTCTGGGCTCCAATGATGACTGGATTGGGAAGAAACAGTTTTCAGTGAAATCAGATCCCAGCTTCCGATCTGCCCATCAGGCTGCCCAACAATGACTAATCCTAATTGTACTCGATGTAAAAGGTAAAAACTGTGGAGCATAATACTTCTTTTGCATAATTCAAACCTGGTTTCCACAGTTTTCTCTATACGTATAGCCTGTGGGCTAAGCTGCATTCCAGGATAATTTTGAATGCTATTCCGCTCACTTCCTTGAGTAAGGAACAACTGGAGCATGAAAAGAAAGGCCTGAGCAGTTCCTCCTCCAATTTCTTGCAGATGAAAAGCACTTTCTGAATTTAGCAACCTTACGCCTTGTGCTAATTAGTCGAACCCACACTTGCAAACTCGCGATAAGGTGCAAATTCGCACCTTATCCTGTTATTGTTGCGCTTTCTTTTAGCTATGTGAGATTTGGGCTGCTTTAATCCTTGAATAATTTTGCATCTGGGAACTTTTCTCCAGCTACCAGTCGAAGAAAGGACTTCTGTGTCTTTACAAATCTTTCCTGCTTAGTAGCTCTGTGGCCTTTTGTTGTCTGGAATTCATACAGTGAAAGGGGGTGGGTGGGAATCTTTAGTTCCTAGTCACTCCTTGGTAACCAGCTAGTAGAAAATCTAAAAAGCCGCCAAACAGCGCTAGGAACAGCTGAGCTTCAAGTCTGAAAGGCATTTTGTAAACTCTAGAATTACTCCCATGCAGTGGCTTTAAGGTTGTGAAAGACTTTCGAATAATGCTTTCCTTGTATTCAAGGCTGCGAGGAAAGGCTGCAACAGAATGAAACTAATAGCCGTTTGTGGTTTGTAATTCAAGCAAAAAAAAATGAAGCCTTTAATAATGGGCAGCCTTCTTTGCTCCTTTTACAGCCAGATGTCCTCATTTGATTAAACAAATCCTCTATTTTGTGGGTGATATACTTATGTGGAGGGACATCTGGTACGCCCATAATTTAAAAAAAAAAAACCAGTCAGGTGCAGTAGGTCCCAGTATTTTACCTGCAGGCCTTGTGTTATGCTGCAAATAAGCTCTAACCCTTATCCTGCCTTTTTAAATACTCTGAGGATGTAGAAAAGTATATATGATCAAGTGGGAAATCAACTCTTCTTGACTGTGATGTCCTTTTAAGTTATTTTCAAGGTTAATAGTTACATTTTCAAGGTTGCTGTGTGGGAGACCCAGGGGTTAAAGAGGTAGAAGTAATCTTGAAAAATGTTTATCTTTATTTCCCATTGTGCCTCTCAGATCTCGATTGCAATTGGATTGCTGGTGTTTGTTTAATGCATAGGCATTTGAGCAGGGCTGGAGTGAGTCGGAAGAAGCCTTTGGTTCCGTAAACTCTGACTTTCATTTATCCCTGTACTTCTCTTCAATTGGCAGGGTTACTACTTTCTTAAGTAATTGGCCTGTAATTAGAGACAAGAGCCTGGAATAAATTAATCATTGGGCTACCCTGCGTTAATTTTTCATGCTTTCAATCACTTGATGTCAACATTTTAAAACTAAATGAAAATTTGCTTACTCCTTGAAAGTAATTTTCCTCCATTAGAGGAAAGTGAAGAAAATCTCTTGCCATGAAAACTCACTTTTCACATGCTTTTGCTCTCTGTTCCTGAAATAAGTTATTGCTTTTGGGGTTTTTTTTTTTTTTGTGCCTGATAAACTTTTTTTTCCCCAGTGTTCTTTTGCCATTTAAATTATGTAAAATGATCTGCCAAAAGAAATCTTTCTCAACCAAAGGTCTTAGAAATGCACTTGGGCGGGTTGCCGTGTAGTATAAATTGTTAACATCTACAATATAGGACACTCAGAAACATAGCCTGGTCAGTATTGCATGAAATCAAGTGAGGAGAGGTGTAAAAGGTTCAGGACTACACCGGTTGATAGGATTCCATAGGCAATGGCCTTGTATTCCCACAAAGTCCTAGAAGAGAAAACAGACAATCTAATCGATAGGTTTCTTGGCTCCATTACACTGTTTTCCAGCCTCCCAGTGAATGTGGTCATGTCCTCTTCTGCCAATATGAAATTAGGTTTTAGGACTACTAATTAACTATGCCAGTAACTACAGGCTGGTTTTCTGTTCTAGCGGTCAGTCAATTAAGAAAAACCTGTTTTGTTTTTTACAAATAGCTTACTCTGTCATCATGGCATAATGATGATTAAATGCACAAAAGAATGGAAAAGGGGGTCTCTAAGAAAGGAGTGGGGAGGAACCACCAAGCAATTGGGAAAGAATATGAACTTGGCTAAATGAAGGGGTCTTTCTTTAGAATACAGTGGCACGAGTTCTTGTGAAAAATATCCATGGTGGTAATGCAAATCTCTGAAAATCCAGATCAGATATCTACTACCTCTGCGTGCATGCCACATACACTACACAGTAGCAGTCATTGTTAGTTTAGGAAAATAAAAGAAACGTGAAAAGTGAATGCATTACATTAAGCTAAAATGTAGAACAGGGCAGTCCAACCTTGGCATCTTTAAAACTTGCAGACTTCAGCTCTCAGAATTCTCACTTTGGCCTCTCAAACCTAAGTGCTAATACCAGTATACATTAGACAGTTTTTTTTTTGTTTGTTTTTTTTAAAAGAACCACATAATAGATGTGCCTGTGAGTGGGATTGTGTCTAATATGAGCTGAATATAACTAAGAAACTTAATTAACTTAGCAAACAAGGCTGGCAATCTGGAAAAATGGAAAGCAGAGGGAAATATGAGTCCTAAGAAGAGAACTGACCATGGAATACGGAGGACAGGTTTTACCCTTGCCTTGGTCCTTCTTAAATTGTAGCTAAGCAATTTATTAAGATTGGGTAGCAAGCCTGTGGAGAGTTAGAGTTAAAACCGGTCATTCCCAGGATTAAGAAAAGAGGCTGCCCTAAATCGGTCCAGGATTGGCCCACTGCCCTCTTTCCCACAGTGACCGACTAAGATGGCCAAAATCTTTTCAAGGAGCTCTTTGGCCTATTTTTTTGATGGCTCTGAACGGTCCCATGACTCATCGTTGTGTGGCTTTTAATATCTTGGGGGATGGGGGCGTTTGATATAAAATGGAAGAAAATGATTCATTGTGGTACTTGTTGTTCTGTTTCTCGGAGGAGGAAGGGGGGGGGAAGCTGTCAATGCACGGGGGGGAATTGTGGGGCAGCAGCTGTTCCCCCAAGTCGTGATATGGCCTTTATAAAGGAGCTGGTTCTTATATCCTTGCTTTCCCTTCTTGCTCCCACCATTCCTCTTAGATCGTAAACTATTGTTTTTTTAAAAAAATTGCCTCCTCTTAGGAGAATGCACATCACCGTTTTGGAAAAGCCTCTTCCAAGCCTCTGTGCAGGCTATCTTCTCTATAAAGGGGCCTTTATCAGATCAGTATAATCAAGGAAACCAGAGGGAAACGAAGTCCTGCCATTTGCTCCTGCTGAACGACAATTCCACATCGCACAGTTTCCCTTTTGATCTACGGGGTCTCATTATGAGGTCTCCCCTGAGACGGTGCCAAGCCAGCTTGTTCGGCTTCCCCCCAAGCTCCTCTCTTCGCTTTTCTCTTCTCCTCCATAAATTAAATGTATAAATCAGGGAGGGGAGGGGGAGGGACAGCTTGATTTACATTCTGGCTGTGTTTTCAGTCTGCTGGTTTCTTTGAGCCAGGCAGGCAATCTGGATCACGTTCCCCCTTTCCTCCTCCTAATTAATATGGATACCAGAGGAAAAAAAGTGGTTCACTGCTGTGCTTGCTCACAGCAGAGAAATTTAGAAATATCCCACCTCTGTAATTAATTTTTTTCTGCCTAACCATCTGCCTCTTTTTTTCTCTTGCAGGCGCAAAATGTTCAGCTTAGCAAAGATATGACTCTCGCCAGTAACCACAGCCTAGCAGAAGGAAATCTCTTATACCAGCCAAAATTAGATGCCCTGAAAGCCACATTAACCCAAAAGTATCAAGAGCTACAGGTTCTCTTCGAAGCATATCAGATAAAGAAAACCAAGCTAGGTAATATTCCAGAGGAGTGAATCCAATCCCTTTTTCTTTTCCATAAGCAGCTTGGGGTAGCTGGAATGTGTTCCAAAATAATTAGATAATATAAATATGTAGCAAAGTATGGGGTTGAATCAGCCATTTAAGGATGCACCCAGTTAATTAGTTGAACAACTATTTGTTAATCTGGAGATATTTAAATCTTTTATCTACTCTTTTTATCTAAAGAGGAACCTAGCCTCCATTACATCATTCTTGGTGCCATGGTTGGCTCTGGCATCACAATACAAAGCATATTTTAATTGAGAACTAAACTAACACAAATTAATTTTAAAAATGCAACTTAGGGCCAGTTGATGTTTGGTAGCCTCAATGGGTTAGTAGTTTGCATATAGAGAAGTTTAACTGTTAAACTGCTGGTTGTGAGAATAAATGTTTGGGGAAATGAGGTGTTGATAAGAACAGATACATCCTGCATGCTGGTGACTCCAGTCCCTGGAGATGGCCACTCCATTTGGAAGCCTGCCATGTTTCCTTGCCCAGCCCTCAAAAGCTCTGTGGTGTATATTGTCTTGTAATAAAAACACAGAGCAGGGTGGTAGAAGTTTCCAAGCAGCTGGTATTATTTCTGTACTCATCACAGATGGTAAGGTAGCTTGGCCTTGCTTCCACCGTGCTTCTCCCTGCATTGTGTAAAAGAGTTTAAACTCTGCTTTGTTCCTATCCTACTTTGGCTCTAATCAACTGAACTTCGTCTCGGTCTGTATGTATGGTTGGATGTGTTTTTGCTGTTTTTGTTCCTCTCAGCCTTCAGGTATACCACTTAGCCCCTTGCAATTGAGGCTGTGTACAAAATATTTGCAAAGCAGGGAGTGGACTTGAATGGAAAAAGAGTGAGGCATACCAGAAGTCCATTAGGGAGTTTGTGGTTGAGTTAATATTTGAATCAAGACACCCCAACTTTGAGGCTGACTTCCTACCCCTCTAAATAGTGAAGGCATCCCCAAGCTAAGTTCCTTGTTATTATATGTAGTTTTCTTTAAAAATGTGCAGAACATCCATTTTGCTTGTGTCCAGTCTGGCTTACAATCCTGGGATAGTCATCCATCCAAGGATTAATGTTCAGTGTTACATAGTCATTAGAATCTGAACAAAATCAGCCGTGGTTGCAAACTCCTGCAAGTGCATTGAAACAGAGCTAAAACATTGTGCTTCCATGTTCTAAACTCAGAGCTAATGCTTCTTTTCCCACAAATATGCATGTTGTTATTGGTCCAGCCTCACCCATCCTTTGTGCATTTACTGTTTAAACAAGTACAGTATGAAGCAAAATGTATGCCTAATGGGATGAGTAAAATCCCAATCTCCCAGTTTTTAGCTGAGACTTTTAACCATTGCACAAAATCTGGTTTTCAGTTGGTCAGGAATGAAAACCATGCCAGCATGTAATCATTGCAAGTTTTGAGCCGAAATGCACTCACATTCATGGCTTCTCTTCTGGGTTTTGTACTTTTTAAATTGTTTTTACTCTGTGGTCGACTTTAATTCATGGTTGTCCCATCCGCCGCCACCCCCCTCTTCCTGATTTGCAGACAGACAATCCAATAATGCTTCGCTGGAGACCCTCCTTGCACTTCTTCAGACCGAAGGGGCCAAAATTGAAGAAGACACCGAGGTAAGCCTTAATTCTATAAGCCGCCTCGAGTCTCCATGGGTGACTAGGCGGCAATATAAATTCAATTATAAATAAATAAATAAACACTATACGAAACATTTGCTATTAGGGCTTGCTGGGATATTGTTCTTGCAGCTGAGGTTTGACTTGAATTGATTTATTCCTTCGATTTCTATAGCCACCCATCTTAATCTAATTGAATTATGCTTTCCCTCTTGTGTGTGGATCCCTACCAACCCATTGTAGGAGATGGTCAGGACGAGCCCAAGGGAGGGAGGGATCAAACACGTCATCAGTCTAGCGGCAGCAGATTTTGGGCTCAGTTGTGGTCGTAATTCAAGGACTACCTGTACGGTAAGATTCATAAGTGGTGAGGTTGCTGTAGGCCAGGGGGTCTTCAAACTTGAAAGCTTTTAGACTTGTGGACTTCCAACTCCCAGAATTCCTCCTCCAGTCATGTTAGCTCAGGAATTCTGGGAGTTGAAGTCCACAAGCCTTAAAGCTGCCAAGTTCAAAGACTTTGCTGTAAGCCAGTGGTGGCTAAGCCTTTTTGACTCCTGTGCCAAAAATTGCACACGCACCAGCACACACACACTCACGTGCCAGCACCCAGAATGCGATGCATGCTTCCCTTCCCCACGACCCCTGTGCACGCAATCCCACCATCACCCCCTTACCTGCACTGTGCCTCGCAGCTGATTTTTCGGCTGGTTTGAGGCCTTTTTTGGCCTCCCAGAGGCTTGGAAAAAGCCTCTGCAAGGCTTTTCAGGAAGAATTATAGGCCCATTCTGTCACTTCCAGTATTACAGGAAGTGATGATAATTTGGCCTGAAAAGCCTCTGGGAGGCCAAAAAAGGCCTCAAACCAATTGAAAAAAAAAATCAGCTATGAGGTGCGCTCATGCACAGTGAGGTAAATTTGCCTGCGGCTCGCATGCCAGCACAAATGGCTCTGCGTGCCCCTTGTGGCATGCGTGCCATAGGTTCGCCATCACGGCTGTAGGCTAAGTCCTATCTTCCTGCTTACCTTCTAGCATTGAGAGGGAGAGACAAAGATGGCGTGAGAAACGGGCTCTGTCTGTCCAGACTGTGACCCTCCCTCCCTCTCCTCACAATTCCCTCTTTCCAACAGAACATGGCCGAGAAGTTTCTGGACGGGGATGTTTCTCTGGACACCTTCATCGATGAATATCAGAGCCAAAGGAAATTAGCTCACCTGCGGCGGGTCAAAATAGAAAAACTCCAAGAGGAAGTCCTGAAAGGACCCCGGCGGCCCTCGATGCCCCCTCCGCTTGTGCCTCAGACTCCAGAGGTCAACACGCCTCCTTCAGTTATGCCTCGCCGTAACCCTCCCCCTCCCCCTCCGTCATCCGTGGTCCCAGCAGGACGTTTCCCGACACCGTTTATGGCAGCTATGGGCCATAACCCGTACCCATATCCTCCACTGCCCCCGAGGACGGGGGCGCCACCGCCAGGCCAAGGGCCGTCGCCGGGCTACCCGAATCCTTTTCTAGCTATGTACCCATCCACACCGCCTCAGAGGGCCCCGCCTCGCGTTCCTCCCAACCCCGGTTTTATCATGGAATGAGACCGCCATTCCGTCTTGACTCTTGTTCACTGGTGCTGACCTCCAGGAGATCCTCAACAGCTGGCAACCCCAACCGAAGTCGTGAGGAGAATCAACGGGGTGGGAGGAGGGCTCCACTCACAAAGGAAACTGTCAACGGATCCTGCAAAGACATCCAGTTTTGATCCAGATGATGATTACTTTTTAATTTAAAAAGAGAACCGGCGTGTCCGCCCGGCCCTTCCTACAAAGACGTCAAGCCAGCTGTCAAATTGGTGAAATGCTTCCATGGTAGACTTGCCTTGTTCTTCCGAGGAGATTTCAGCCATCATTTGTGGCATGAAGGCCACAAATCCCAGGAAATTCTTCAGTTTTTTTAAAAATTCCTTATTAAAAGGGGTGAGGGGAGAAGGGAGAGGAAAAAAAAAAGCAACTCCAGAAAGCGAAAACTTTGTTCTAATCCCCGGACGGTAGCTTCTTTTCGAGTATATGTTCTGCGAACAGAAATGGCAATAAAAATGACTTGTGTTGCCACAAAACACGTATAGGGACTAGGGAGCTTGTGGTTCTGAGTTAGCAAATTTTTGTGTTAGCCACTGAGGGGTGTGTGTGTGTTTTGTTTCCCCACTAATATAATGCAATCCATTTGAGCAACAGGCTGACAATTTTCAGTGGGCGAGGGTGGGAAAATCAGTTTATTTGTACCCGTGAAAACCTCAGGATGTAAAAAATAGCAAATGGAGGTTTAAATCCTTGCTCCTGAGGGCAAGTCAGGAATATGCAATTTATGCCACTGGAGCAAACACGATTCTTCTGCTTCTTGTATCTCCCTCTCTCTCTCCACCCTACACCTGTTCACAACTTTTGGCTTGCAGTGCAGGTGGTGTGTCTCTGATATATTTTCCGAACAGGGTTCTAGAAAGTCTTAGCTTTTGTGTCGTGGGAAATGTGAACCCAGAAATACTCATGACTTAATTCTTGCCTGTATCTTAGCCAATTAGTTCCTCCAGTTTTATTCTTCCCATTCCTTAATCCTAATCCAAAGTAATCCTATACCTGAAAACCTCCTGTCTACTTCAGATTGGGACAAAAAAAAATATATCTTTTTTTCTTCCTTATCTTTCCTCTTCTAACAAGTCTTTTATACTCTTCAGAAAATGTGCTTTTCTTTTAAAAAAAAAATCAAAGTAAAAGGATTATTTTTTTAAACCGAAAATTAGATACATGGCCCTGCGTGAAAAAATCGATACGTTTAGAAAAACTAGTTGAAAGCATTTCCTAATTCCCCGGAGCATCCACCTTTGAGCAAGTGTCTGACAGTTACTCTGGGCTGCATTCTTCCTGAGACCTGTTTCTTAAATAGGTTGGAGTTCTTTTTGTATATGTCATCCAACACTTCTCTGAAATTGGTGCTGCCACCATCACGTTTGCAAAGTGGGGAGAGGCAGCGTCGCACTGACAGCTTTTTGAAAGGAGTGATAACAAGGGAGAGAGCTGTGAGAAACAACCAGCGCGCGAAGTTGTGAGAACACTGTATCCATTATCGGGTCCTGTTGCCGTTTGACTTTCTGCTGATTTCAGAATGTCCTTTGATTTATCTTTCTGGAAGAACCCAGAGACCTTAACCCATCCATTCCAGCCTTCTTTTTTCCTTTCTCTTCTGCTTGTTTCGCTCTGTCGCTTCTTAGGAGTTTCTATTTCTTAATTTACCATGTTTACTTAGCTACACCCTGGTCTATCACATCCTATCCATGCTCTTCGGAGTATTTTTCTTAAGTGATTCCAGAATAACTGTTTTAGAGCAAAAGGATCCGTTTTTAAGCCATAAGCTTCGGTTGAAACAAAAAATTGAGTTATGGTCATTTGTCCACAATCAAGCCACTGCACACTTGTGACCACCTGCAAAATGCACTTCAGAGAGCAAGATTCCTTGGGCTAGAACAATCTTTCTGAATTCAAAATTTTGAAATTATCTTTGCTAAGACCGGTAGCTCCAAACCAACCAGAACCCACTCTGTGACTTAATTCCACCCCCTGAAGATGTAAAAAAAAAAAAAAAATAGACCAAGAGGAATGCATTGTTATTCTTTAAAAAGGCAGCAGAGATATGCATGTATCACTCAGCATTTTAGATCTGTGTGATTGTCACAGTATCCCTTGCTTTGCTTCTCTGCGAGGCTCATTGCTTGGGACGCATGCAAAGCTTCTAACACCACAACTTAAATGGCTCTGCAAATTGATTCACTCCAGGGAGCCTGTCCCTACATGTTTTTGCACACAATTGCTGCTTGCAGGACAGCCCTGGGAGGCATTGGGGTGCCCCAAGAGACAACCAATGCTGGAAAAAAACCATTTGCACGATCTGCCTTCCCTCCGAGAGAATCATAAGCTTCAAGAAGTGTTTTCGTTTTTCGGATGTGTCTTAACCTGTTGAGTGCCGTTTGCAGGACAGGGTGACTTGCAAAACTTTCAGAGAGTCCTGGCAGCTAAAAGTCCACCAAGATGAATCTTGATGCCAATTGCATTTATCTTTCAGGATGTCACAATCTAACACACAGTGTTAGTTTGAAAAGAAAAAAACGAAAAAACAAAACAAAACAGGAAATCAAGAACAGGCCTTAAGGCATCCATTTCTTGGTTGTGACTTCCCACTTCTTTAAAAAAAAAAAAATTGAGGAAAAAGTGTGACTCTTGGAGTCTTTCCATGATGTGTCTTTTATTCTTCCAGCTTTGCAGATCTGCAACATAACTGGGTGTTTCTCCAATGTTAGAAGAGTGGCTGTAGTTTTTAGGAAGAAATTTCTTGTGGGCCACCGTTGTGTGTAAAATACATTTATAGACAACTGGTCAAATCCAGGAGTTCTCAGGTCCCTTATGTCTCAAGGATTTTGCATGCTCAATTCCAGTTCTCATATATCGGCAGCGAGAATATCTGAATTCCCCAAGAAAAGAATTACGTCCATGTATGAATTTTACAGAGCCCTGTCTTGCTGTCTGAAATAACTGATCATCATGTTCCTGTTAAGACACAGTCTCTATTCCCCCTTCCCTAAATGCTGCTCATTTACTTTCCAAACAATATAGCCATTGTGCAGAGGCACATTTTGGTAGAGGCTGCTACAACTGTGATACTCCTAAATTTTGTGTGGTGCGTTAACGCTGGGCGAAGGACTAACTTGTGCCTTAGAACCACCGCATAGAATTTTGTCAGGAAGAAATTCCTTTTTAAAATTCCTTTTACGGTTCCTCTTTTCCCATGTCCAGAGTTTGGAATCCATTGTCCATGTTAGGAAAGGCAGCTCTTGGTTTTTTTGCCGAGAGGTTCATTTTATTCAGAAAGAGAAAAGTTTGGTCTCGTGACAGGAGGTTTTTTTTTATTTTTTCAAGCTGGCGGGCAGATCTAGGGGAAATTAAATTGGGTTGCAATCTTTTGGCCCCCGTGGCCTTTGCAAAACTAAACAATACTAATAATTGGAGCTTGGGTGAGATTGAAACTGGCGAAAGTCATTTGCTAATTGCAGGTATTCTGGCTTACACGGAATTAAAGTCAAAGGTTGAAAAACATGGCTAAGAGAGGAATTGCACGGTGACAGGCCAGAAAAGCTGTTGAGCCACAATCTATGTTTTGGAGAAAAAAAATGGAACCCCCACCCCCCAACCCTAGCTGGGGGGACCCTAGCCCCACTAAAGTAGGGATAGCGCAGAGATTGTTGCCAATAGGCTGCTACCTCCATTCCTTGCCATTTCCAGGACCCTGGGGCTGCCTTAAGCTGCCTTCAAAGACATGTTGCATCCAGAATCAGCCATGCTTCTTCTGGAGATCATAGTTTGCAAGAGCTTAAATGCAGAATGGTTTCTTCTTTTTGCTCAGGGTGGAACGTTTCTCGCTCACTTTTGATAAAGAGGGTTTGCAATAGTTTAGTTTATGCCAGTCACGTTTGTAAAATGGCCCTTTATTTTTATTTTTTATTTTAAAAAAGCATTTGAAACATAAGCCATGTTTCCCCAAAGTGGGAGAATAGCTGCAATTTTATACCGTGGTCTTAAATCCCCTCGTTTTTTTTTTTTCTACAAAAGCATGCAATTAGTGAAGGATGTTTGTGATGGTGTGGAATGTTACAGTAAACTGACCTGACTGGTTTTAGCATTTGTATGGTGGGAAAGCATCGAGCAAATGTTGCTGGTTGGCCTTTATTCACCCAATGCCCAGCAGCAGATCTGTAGACCAGTTTACTGTTTATTTCTTGGTAGGTATGCAAGAAAGGCCAGCTCTCAAGTCTGAATTGGGTTATTTCTGTCCTAGGAAAGGAGGAAGGTCATTTCAGGCAATTTGATAATCCTACAGCAGGATTGTTTTTCCAGTGCTTTGGGGCCTCAAATCAGTGATTTAGCATTTTATTCTGGAACAAGCCAGTCCTAAACCATGATATGATAGCCATCGTCTCCAACTGTGCCTAAGATGCCTATAGAATTTCCCCTTTTTTACTTTCTGGATGACTCCTTCACGTATCACGCCTGTCGTACAACTTTGTTGTACAACTTAGATTGTGGTCTCAAGGCAAGCCTCCGAACTGACAACTTGTTCCTTTTTTCTTGTAGAATTGCTGTTTTATAGAAATAAATTTTGGGGTTGCAGTGATTATTCATTAAAGAAAAAATCCTAATTTTTTGTACAAAACCTTTGTTGCTGTTTTTTGTTTTGAATCAGAAAACCCGAGCACTACTTCTTTTTCAAGCGCTTGCTGCGTCTTGGCAGTCTGTGGGCAAGATCTGAGTCCTCCCAACTATCCATCTGATTCCAACCATTTACAGAGAATGATCATCTTACTTCATTGTGCTGTTTTGGGGCTGGCCCAATTTTGTTAGAAAACAAAGTAAAACTATTTAATTGGATTTCTAGGCTAGAAATTCAGGTGGGAAATTCACATGTCTGTACACTAACAGAACATCTTAGTAGACCTGTATCATACAGCATTCATCTGACATTTCCCAACATTGTATGATCAAGATGGGTAAAAAATATATATATATTTGAGAAAATAAACAGAACTTCCTTTCTATCCAAAATTTAGTCCCGTAAATTAGATTCTTTCTTGGCCATCTGAATAGAAATGAAGAGTCAGAAACGGCTTTATTTTCTAGCTATAAAATCTCTGGTAACTGGTACAGCTGGAACAAAGAGATAATGGCTGTTTAAGTCCCTGGAGAAAACTTGCTCTATCTCTGTGCTAGGAAGTCGATACCCCATCTGCAACCCCTAAGAATTTTGCTGTCCCAGCCATTTGCCAATAAAGGAGAATATTTGCAGCGCAAGGTTGAAATGAGCTTGGTTTTTTTGCAGACGCTTCATGGCCCAACTAGGTAGCCTTATCAGTGCTACGAGGGAGCGGGGTTTGCTTGTAGCGCTGATGAAGTTACCTAGTTTGGGTCTGCAAGAAAACCAGCTCAGAGAGCATCAAAGGGCCCCTAGCCAGCTGCTTAATAACGACCAGGAAAGGACCCCCAGTTTGAACCTACATCCATTCCTTTCCTTGGAAGCTTTTTCCAGCACCAGCAGCAGACTCAAATCAGTGTAAATTAATAAACAGAACCTCCATGCCCAGGCAATGCTAGCCAATATTCTCCCCCCACCCACCCCCAAAAATGAGAGAAGCCAGTTTCAGCTAAATCGTTTTAATAAGCGAAAGTGTTTTCTTTAATAGTAAAGGTTTGATTAAGAACAATTCCCGAGACTTTTTCTCCTTTGCAAAGAAGCTCACCCAGCCTCTTAAAAATTTCAGCGACTGAAATAAGTGGCCTGGCTTTCTTTTTTTTTGCAGGGATTTCCTAAGAGAGTTTTAAGGCAGTGCTTCCCAACCTTTTTCCTTCATTACCCCCACTCCCCCACAAAATCCCCTGGTTAATAAAACATCTTATGCAAGCTCATCCCTTCCTTTACCACCATTGTAACTTTGAACGGTTGGTCGTCAACTCAAGACAACCTGTATAAAATGGAGCAATCTTTGTCACTTTTCAACAAATTGGTCATTTCATGGAGTTTCATTTCAGCAGGAATATATTTTGAGAGACTTTTAAACATACTTGGCCATCTTGTAAGTCAATTTAAATCTCCCCGTTTTGACTGGCAATATGTATTGTTACCCAGAGGGGGGAAAAAACATATTTTTACCTAATTGGGGGGTAATTTCACCCAGGTTTGGGAGGCACTGGTTGAAGGGAACTTTGAAAAAAAAAAAAACCACAGAAGGTTTTTATTTTCTCCTCTATAAATCCTTAAATGTGTACTATAAAAATCTCTAAAAGATATTTCATTTCCATCGCCAGGTAATTTCTCCCACCCCTGGTCCCTTTTTATACGCATCAGATCTCGGCATAAAATACTACAAAGGACCACCAACACAACCGACAACAACAATAGCCACAGAAATTCACATTTCTTTTTAAAAACATCTTTGTAGAATGATAGATACACCAATATTTACTCGAAATATTTCCCAAATGATTCCTATTGCTTATAAATAGTTATCCACAAGCTCCTTAATTCCTTTTCCCCTTAGGGGGTAGGAGGAGGGTCTGCCTTCTTGTAGATGGTGGGAGGCAGAAGAGACATCTCAGAATAGGAGCTGGAAAGGATCCAACTGGTATCTGTTTAAAACACAGACATTTAAAGGGGCTGGAATGTCTCAATGTCTCATGCCGTAGAAAGAGTTGAAGGCTGCTGACATCTTAATCCTCCACCAAAAATCTAGTTTTTGGGGTGTACCGGCGAAAAACCCGCAGATCCAAGGGTTGAATTCCTCAAGGGTGGGCAGAAGCTGGACCCAATTTTCCTGGCCCTGGATTCAATTCTGCTCTGTTGCTTGTTGGCTTTGCCTTAGAAGTTAACTACATGGGCTTGGTAGACGCCGTCCTGTGTCAGCTGAAAAAAAAGGGGGGGAAAATTGGTAGCCAAAAAGGGGGGAAAAAAAACACAAAACCTATAGCTGATTTCTCACCTAAAAGGTAGTCCTTGGCTTACGACGGTAATCAGAGTTTGGAATGAACCGTTCTGGGTCGCTGGGATTGTAAATCACGCGACCGGAATTGTCAGCATTTTTGTGGTGGTCGTTAAGCGTGTTTTTACCTAATTTTTTTGCTGGAAATAAAATGTCGGAAACTGGGATGCTGCCAATAGATAATAAATGTGCACACGATCCTAAGCACCCCCAAAAAACCCCTGATCTAGTGACTGTGTTGTCTGTGTGCAGCTGCCCTAACTTGGAAACTGGCCTGTAAGTCGCTTTTGGTTGGAGATCCGTCGTCATTTTGAAAGGTTGCTAAGTGACCGTCGTAAGACGAGAACGACTTGCATGATCTGAAATTGATTTTTGAATCCCACCCCTGGCACCTGCCTCTATGCTCACCTCAGAGTCCGGCTTGCTTTGACCTGGTTTCTGGGCCAAGACAGGTCTCTGCAAGGATGCTGGCTTACGAGCAATTGTAGGCTTCTTTCCGTCCGTGTTCTCCGTGTAAAGACCAGCCAATGCGTAATGTTGCCTTCTCAACTCTCCGAGACGCAGCCTCTCGTTCTCCAGCGTCTTTTCCAGTTCCAGAACCTTCACCTGCAAAAGACAGGAACTTCTGGTGTCCATCACCTGTTCCCCTAGACCAGGGGGGCCCATCCTTGGCCAACTTTTAAGACCCGTTGGACTTCAATGCCCAGAATTCATGCATGGCTGGCTGGAGAATTCTGGGTGCTGAAATCCACAGATCTTCAAGTTGGCCAAGGTTGGACATCCCTGTCCTATAGAGAACTCCATCTTTGTGCTATGGTTAACACAAGAATCCCACAACTGGGTTGTTATCAGACTGGGTTGTTCTGATGGAGGTCTTCTTGGACCACCACTTTTGCAAAAAAGATACTAAGTTCAGAAGTTCTCATCTTCTCTACTCAGAGAACTCAACAACCACCTCGGCTATGGCATCCCTCCCTTATCCAAACCTTCCTTCTAGAGGTGTGCTTTTTCAAAAATGAAATTAAATCCCAACACTTCCATTAAGAAATCCCACATCCATGCGCTACCTACTTGTGTCTCCATCTCCTCTTTCTTGAGTTTGATCAAGGACAGCCCAGAGAAGTCCATGGTGTCTGGTAGGAAGGGAAAAAGAGGTTCATGTCAGATGGGATCATGACCAAACTTCTCCAGATGTTCTCCAGTTGCAAGCACCACACAAATAGCAACAGAAAGCTTGCCCTATTCTGCAACTTTGGATATTCTTCAATTCTTCAATCCCAACTTTAAATAAAACCTCACCAACAATCTCTCTTCAAGGCCATTTGCTCTACAAAATCATGGACCAAGCCTGCAGGATTTTGATTATCTTCTTAAAAGGAAAGCTGAGATTTTCACAAAGCTCAGCCCTAAAGAATGTATGTCTAAACCACTTCAAATAACACCACAGCTTAAATCAAGGGTCTTCCAACTTGGCAAGTTTAAGACTTGTGGACTTCAACTCCCAGAATTCCTGAGCTAACATGAGTGGAGGAGGAATTATGGGAGTTGAAGTCCACAAGTCTTAAAGCTCTTAAGTTTGAAGACCCCTGGCTTAAGTCCCAGGTAGTTCTCCCTTAACAACCAAAATGGAGCTCAGAATTTTCTGCTTTGGCCAAATAAGGTTGCCCACGACCCATTAGCCAAACTCTCAAAGTGCAGATGGGGAAACTTCCCTATTTCCTGCTTGGCGAGCCCACCAAGTCTCACCTTTCTCTTCTACCTGCTCCTGACCAGATTTGGTAGATGCCACAACGTTAGCTGCCTTCTCGTTGACCGTACGCGAGCATTCCTGGAGTTTGCCGAGGTTCTTGCTGTGCTTCTCTGCTTTCACCTGGCATCCAAAACAAAGCAAAACTCAATATTTGAAAATGTATGAATATAATTAAGACTTTTGTACTATCAAAGAATGATGGTGAATTGTACAAACTTACTTTTGTTATAGATGTATTTGTATTTTAATATTTTAAATAAAGGTTTCAATAAAGGTTTTTTTTTTTTTTTAATTAAAAAAGGAAAAAGAAAACAAACAATCCAGAGGTTGTAGCCTTTGAGGCTGTTTCCCTTTGAGGATCATCTACCTTGGAGGCGGCTACGAGTTGAGCTGTGCTCGCTGCAATTTCATGTGAACAGACGATCAGCTCTTCGTATTTGCCGGTGTGCAAGACGACTTTATCCGCAGATTCTCTAATGCAAAAGAGAAAAAAAGAAAGAAAAATGCACGATTTTTTTCCCCCTGCATCAGAGAAAAATAAAGAAAGGAAGAGGGAGAAAGCGGAGAAGCGATCCAGATACCTACACGAGCTGAGTTGCTCCCCATCCAACAGCTTTGGATGCTGAAATGAGCCCTTCTGTCCAACAGGAGTTCTTGGCGTAAAATTCCTGGGGTGTTGCTGCCCCCTAGTGTTCAAGAGAAAGAATGCATCTTATCATTGCGCTGTAGGGACAACACACAAGAGCAAAATAAAAATTGGGAGAAAAGCATCCAGAGAAAAAGTGGGAATTTAGAAGACAACAACTTCTGATCTATCTTGAATTTCGACAGCTACAGGAATGGATTTTCTGGGGTCCTAAGAAGGAGGGAAGCACCCTGCTTGAAATGTCACAATTAAACAAATGCAGTGTAATAAAAAATGGGAGAGAGAGAGAGAGAGACTCTCCAACAGCTGATCGTCAATCCACAGCCTTTCCCCAAATATCTAATTTTCTCCATTGTATTTTTTAAGTAACAGCAACACATCCCAAATGATCTCACCCTTCCTCCTTCCACGATCTCCTTCTGCAGATGTGTGGAGGTCAATACAAGTTGCCGAATAGCCTGAAAGTAGATGAAAAAGCAGAAGAATTTCGTTGAATTCTGAGCAATTTCTACCGTGGCCCAATCAGTCTTCAACAAAAGGCTTGTATTATGTGACCAAAACAGACAGCAAGGAAAATTCTTCCCGTGTATCCCAAATGGAATTATTTTTAATGATCAACTCACCTTCATTAAATCTGTGCAGGAATTCAGGATTCTAGGGGAGGATGGATGGATGGATGGAAGGAAGGAAAGGAAGGAAGGAAGGAAGGAGGGAGGGAGGGAGGGAAGGGAAGGGAAGGGAAGGGAAGAGAAAGACCACCTGTTAGAACGATGAAGCCTACACATTGGGAAGTCATTCCTTTGGAAACAACATGACAATACAAAATCTGACCCCCATAGAAATAACTTGAACCTTCATCACTTCAAAAAAAAAAATTAAAGTAACTCTATCTGTGCAAACTCAAATGAAAATATTTTTCAGTCCGTTGGGGTTTTATCCAAAGCAGTACTTCTAAACCTTAGAGGTTTTTAGGATAAGTGGGCTTTTAACTCCCAGAATGGAAATCTACATATCTTAGAATTACAATGTTGTATGAACCCACCCATTCAGGCAACAGATAGATGTGTTTCACCTCAAAACCATGGTGCTGTAAGCAGATGAATTGATCGGTTGCCCAACAGCTAGATAGGGTTCGTGGGAATTTGAAATATGAGCTTATGATAAACATTCTGGAGAATGTACTAAGCATAGAAGCTAGGCTGCTTTTCTTTTAGCAAGAAATAGCTTTGGGCCCATCTTCTCCAGAAGATTCATCAAGGACTGCCCTGGCTCTGATGACTCCAAATCTACCTTAACCAGAGATGTTAAGACAGAATCCCGGTGGCTTCAGATTCAGCGTGCAACCGCTTGGAAAACTACACTTCGAATTTTTAGTTGTGCAAATTCATCCCTGCCCCAAGCTTACCTTTCATTGACTTCTAGTTTCACCCCAGAGCTTTCTACTCTGGCTTGATTCATCATTTCCTGTAGAGAAATGGAAGACAGAAGGTGGGTTTGGCCAGCCATTTTATCCAAAGTGGTTCATCTCCAGCCAAGGAGGACCAAGCTGGATCGTTGTGAGGCTGGGATGCTTCTTGGCACCACATAATTAGGTGTGGATGTTTCCTATTGTTCCCACACACAGAACAGGCCAAACCATAAGGACCTCACTATCAGAATCTGCAAAGGATTGTGTTCCCACAGCAAACACAGACATTAAACCATGTTAGAGTGTAGCTTGGAGAAACCAACATGTCCAACCCCCATTTAAACTCTTTATATCAAGGACTTATACTTTTTTTGGAAAACAGGCCGGTCACAACTTAATCCCACCTCTATCCTTCTCACGGCATCCTCAACTGCCGCAGAAGTGGTGGCCATCTCTTTGTCGACCAAGTCGCCCAGTTCTTCTTCCCGGATGTCCAAACTTTTGGGTCTCAGTTCCTAAACCCCCCCAAAGAAGAAAAGTGGATTGAGGCTTCTGAGAAGAACCTTTGGCCTAAGAAAGCTTCAAGAGTTTTAATCAACGGCGAAGAGCAACGACATCGCCTGCGCCCAACGTTCCTCGCGGAGAACTTCTCCTGGTGGACCTCCGTTCTCTCGTCACCTGTCCTAGCTGGAATAGCCTCTGCAGAGTTGTCCTCAGGTCTGCTGGATCTGCTTCTCGGAGAGACTGCTTGTCTTTGAGCTTGTTCAGGTAATCCAGGCTATGATACCCACAATCCCTGCAGGATTCTGTCAGTTCTGGACCAGGGAAAAAAATAAGATCCAGTTGTCAATGTTCCAACTAACCAACTCCAAACCCATAAACTCTGAGACAAACAATTCCTCAAAGTTCCATTTTATTAGAGTTGTCCTATTGGCACATCTGGGAAAACCCAAATCTGCGAGTTCTGGGTTTTCCCTTCCCAAAAGAGAAATCCAAGATCCATCCCTTGCATCTATCAGTCCATCACACAGCCCAATCAAATCTTCGTCCCAACTGGAGACATCCCTCCAAATGTTCCCCTCCAGGTGCAGGGACACTTGTCCTTGACTCTCTGAGAAAAGATTGTTGTTGAGTCTAATCTTCTACATCACTATTAAATCCCCCCTCCCAAATTCCCAGGCACTGAATGTAGCCCCCTCGAAGCTTCCAAGAAAAAAAAAAAGGCTTCCGAGGTTGACACCAGTTGGTTTTGATCCTGAGGCCATTTCAGGAAGCTTTATAAAACACGGATGTTTCCCTGGTCAGGGAAGGCAATCAACCTTTTGGAAGATGTTAATTTATAGAGCAACGCCATGATATCAAGAAGGTCTTATCATGGCTTGAATCGTCTTTGGAAGAACCTAAGAGAGGATCAAAGATCACATCAGATCAAAAATCTGAGGATCCCAGCTAACAACGCCTTGTGGACTGGATCCCTTCAAGCACCAAGGAGGTTGAGGTTTCCAGTCCTCTATCTTTACCAGGGGTGGGAGTGGGGAGCCTTTCACACGCCCTACTCACTGTCAGCGTGATCCGTTGGAGCAAGATGGGACGTGGCACTGCCGTTCACGATGGCATCTGCCATGAGATGGGCAAACTGCGCCAATGCGGCAACCAGTCCAGTGGCATCTGAGACAAAAGAGCGAGAATGGAGGGGAACAATGAGAATGGAGAGCAATCCAAAAAGTGTGTTGCATTCAAGGCAGATGGAGACCAGCTTTCTCTGAAGTTGGTCCTTCCTTTATGGCAGTGTTCAGCCTCCTTAGCCACTTTAAGATGGGTAGACTTCAACTCCCAGAATTCCCAGCCAGCATAGAATTCTGGGAGTTGAAGTCCACTCATCTTAAGGTGGCTGAGGTTCAGGAAAGACTGCTTTAACCCAACCCAACCCAACCATACTTAAATCTAAACACATCATTGGCCCTGTTTAAAAAAACCTGAATGCTTGCTGTGCCTCAAACAGCTACACAATCAAACAGTTTCTGGAAAGAAGACAGAATGAAAATCTATTTGAAGAGAGAATCTCAGCTTTGTCCCCCACCCTATGAGTGGACCTCCTGTAGGACCTCCTCGGGGGATCAAAGCCCATCTTATCCTTAAGTTCTGGGTTCCTGAATTGTCTGTGGTTTCCCTATGCAAGAGACTTCATGGCTGATGGCCCTCAGTTTACACCTGCTCTGAAACTTCAGCTACACAACATCATGTGTTACGTCCTATCAACTGACAGGATCCACAGTTTGAGGAGCTAGGAAGAACAGCCCCCCTCCCCCAAAAAAAGAAAAAAAAAAGGGAAACATGAGTTTGAGAACCAACAATTTCTTTCTGCTCGCTTGCGATATCTGCAACGCTTCCCTTCCCAACACTCGAGGGAAGCAACCCGGAAACTCAACACGCCTCACCTGCCATGTTGGTTAGATAATGCTTGTGTCCCTTCTCCAGGGTATTCACCGATTCCAGAGCTGCCTGGGCGCGGCTGACAAGATAATCTGCGAAGGAAGAAATTATGGAATGTGGTTTGGGAGGAGAAGATCAACCTGTGTGTTTCTGGATCTCTGACTCAAAGGCAGCCCGGGGCCAGATTTGGAAGGAAGGGAGTCATCTTAATCTCTCCATTTTTTTTTTTTTAAAGAGCTTAAAAGGATTCAGGACTCCCTGTTCTGACCCAAACCTTGTTCCAAGGAAACCAACACCAGACAGAGGTAACAGCAAAACCTTTTAATGATTCTTTATGAATTCCCGATTCAAAGGCTGTTTCAAACTAATTGTCTCTGATAAGAACGAGCCTGGTCAAGGTGGTGCAAGACTGCCAAGAACACTAGATAAAGTTGCCAAGCAATATTTCAAACCCAAAGAGTCTCCAAACACCAACTAAGAGAATCCGAACCTCCACCAGGCTTGAGTGCAAAAACTTCTTTGCTTCCTGCAAAGAACTCCGGTTTCTCAGCTGGCTTTTCTCTTCAGGGAGAGATCATGACCTTGCAGCCTTACTCCCGAGTCACCCGTGCTGCTGCAGCTGATCTTTCCTTCAAGCAGCTCTGCACGCAGACACGCTGGGCCCAGGCTCCTCGGGGTCCTCTTCCTCACTGCTGCCAGCTTCCACAATCTCCGAAGGCGGCGCTCCATTCCCTGATGGTCCTGGCCCCCTCCCAGCATCACATGCAAGCCCCTCATCTGAGTCCTTGCTCTCCGAGGCCTCAGCCGTCCGCACCTGCTGCCAGCGAACCACAACACTCACCTGGGGAACTGGTGCACCGGATATGCAAAGGGTCGTCCAACTTGCTCACAGCATCCTGGATGATGGTCTCGGCTTCCTTGATTGTCCCTTGCAAGATTCGGAACTGGTCCTCCAGGAGCTTCTGGTGCAGGTTCTGTTCGTGAGTTTTCTGCCGAGTGGACCCAAAACATCGATGAGCAAGTATGTTCACACGTTACAAGACCACGTCCTTGGATTAGGTGTCCAAGGAAAACCAGGAGGATGAACTGGTCCCCTCCTTCCCTCCCAAGCCATCTCCCATCTCCCCTCTCGTCTTCCCCAAAGTTTCTCCTCCGTACTTTTTCCACCAACTTTTCCTGGAGTTCCTGCACTTCCTTCACCCTCTTCTCGGCTTCCTGGCTCAACAGCAGCTCCTTCTCTTGAATGAGACCCTTGGTTGAGATGAGCTCACATTCCTTCTCGTTGACCGATTTCCTCAAGGTCTCCTTTTCGGCTTGCAGGGCGTCCAGCTGGCTGTTGAGGTCCGAGCCAACCTGCACATCATGTGGGAAAGAGTTCCACACGCTGGTTCCTCGCTTGAAGATTTCTCACACCCTCTCTTCACATTATTTATGTGGAGAAGTTGCACCCCAAGGGCAAACTAACTAGGACCTCACTAATACAGGTTTAAGATTAAAAGATAAAATTAAAAGATATAAAGGTGTCATACTCCAATCAGCAACTACAGCAGAAACTTTGTTTAATGAGAAAATATGAAATTGAAACAAGACAGACAAAAAGTATAAATATAATGATGTGAATTGAGACGAGATAATTAAAATAAAATTGAGAAAATTAAAAGAGGGGAGAAGCTATGCAGAAAATGTAAAATAGTAATAAGACATGGAATAGAACATAAAAATGAGCATGAAACTGAATTTGTGTCTGTATGAAGAAATGTAACCCGGGATTATGCTACTTTCAAAAAAGATGTTTTATTTGTATTTTTTTTTTCTCTTTGTGAAAACTCAAATAAAATTTACAAAAAAAAAAAAGAAAAAAGAAAGAAACAGGAGGCTGTGAGTTCGATCCTAGGCAGAGGCAGAGATTTCTCTCTCTGGGCACAATGAGAATAGATCCACTGAACAAAACTCCTCATTGGTGACAGGAAGGGCATGCGGCCATTAAAACACTCTGCTAATTCCATTCAATTGTCCAGACTCCAGCCCGCAAGGAATTATGGGGTCGTTAAAAGATGATGATTCTAGGCCACACATGTGCTGAAGATAGCACCCAAAGCTAGCAAACTATCAACAAGTGAAGATATTTAAAAAGGCATCTTGAAACTCAGATAGAGCTGGAGAGACAGAATCCCCCAGAGACCATACAATCGTCTCCTTAGGCCAAATACCTGCTTAGAATGGCTGAGCGATTGCTGAAGCTGAGTCAATTCTCCTGCTTTGGAGTCCAGCTGTCTCTTCATCTGTTCCACCTGAAGCATCTGGTCTTCTAACTGCATGAAAGCCCAAGAGACAGGACCTATTACAGGATGTCCAGGGGAGCCATTTCACCCCAGGGTCAAAGCTATGTCCCATGACCAGTTATGGAGAAGGAGAAGGAACTGGACCCTTGTCCAAAGAAGACGACCGACTTTGACCCAAAATGTTTCATCCCAAGAGAGGCCCACCTTCATTTCTGACTCTCGCTTGGCTTGCTCCATCTGGAAAGCCAGCTCTTCCTTGACCCGGGCGACCTCTTCTTGGCTCTGTTGGGTGACGGTCAGCTGCTTGGCAGTATCTGCGTTCTGGGTGCGAAGATTCAGAGTTGAAGGAAGGATGGAGAAGAAAAATTTGGCCAAGCAAGAGACAAATCAGGGTTTCCTCTCAACTCCCAGAATTCCTGAGCTAACATGACTGGTATCAGGAGTCTGGCACTTAACCCCAATTAAATCATGAGTCTCAAGTCAAACTTCCAAAGGATTTATTGGGAGTTAAAAGGTGTGGCATTGCCTAGGTATAGCCAACTCTGACACATTATTCATTGTCATCCTTGACCCTGGATTTCCCCCACCCCCTGGGTGTATCCTAATTCATATCTTCCAATGGGACACCTCCATAGCCCAGAGTCATCAATCATGCTCTCCAGTTAGAATTTTGCATGGCAGAAACTTTGGTCACCTAGTTACTATCTTTGAAAAACTTTTTATGGAATGCACTTTCGATTTCCAAGCTGCCGCAATGCTTTCCCCTCCCTTTCTGCTGGCAACTCTAAAAAGACCATAGAAATATTTTATGAGTTGACAACTGGAGGAGGAATTCTTGGAGTTGGAAGTCCACAAGTCTTAAAGCTGTCAAGTTTGAAGAGCCCTGATCTATCTCCTATCACCTATCTATCATCTCTCTCCGTACCTACCTACCTACCTACCTATCATCTATCTATGTATGTATGTATCTAACATCTATTACAAGGGTCTTCAAACTTTGCAAGTTTAAGACTTGTAGACTTCCACTCCCAGAATTCCTGAGCTGACACAGCTGGAGGAGGAATTCTGGGAGTGGAAGTCCACAAGTCTTAAAGCTATCAAGTTTGAAGACCCCTGGTTTAGAGTCTTGGAAGAAAAACTCATTTGATCTTGACTGAAGTGGTGGGGGGAGATATTTAAAGATGACCACAGAGATGTCACAACAACCAACATGACAAGGAATCTGCCCCAAACACGGTCAACCGTTACCTTTCTCAAAAGCTCCGCATGGGTGTTGATTAATTCGTTGTGCTTCTCCTTCAGCTTGGCATACCGGATTTCGGTAGTGCTGGCTTTTTCTGCCAAAGAGAAGGATATTGCCACCTTATTACTTTCACCTCCCTATTAAATTATGAGAAATTATTTGCTGGGACATTTGATCTAGTTTTTCTGCAAAATTATGGCCATTCTTAATGGCCAATGAAAGGCCGCACATCTGTTTATTAGACGGCACTGCTTCTGATGCAGTTGTCAGACCCAGAGCTTAGTAATTCCTTCCATCAACAGACTCCCAAGATTTCCTAAAACGATCAAATGTTTAGTTTAGTTTACTTTATTGTCACTGCACCTTGTACAATGAAATTAAATACCATCTTCAGTGTACCTTATGACTATGAAAATAAACACAAACACCCATCTTTCACATTCTGTACATTGAACAGAAAACCCTTGATATTGCATTCATATTGCACTACAAAGTAGAATTCAATAGAGTTACTACCAACTCAGATAGAAGCTGTTTTTCAGCCTATTCGTCCTTGTTTTTATTATATTTTATTATATTGTTTTTTATGATTTGTCCGCACGGAGGAAGGGAAACCCAGAATTACAGGAGGTATAACGTGGGAGGGGCCAGAATTAAGTCTTCCTTCCCCCAAATAATCACAAATGTGAAAATGCAGAAATTGAGGCCTGCAAAAGGAACATGTCGAGGGAAAACTCTTCTTTTTCTGTTGAATTCGGTTGGAGAACCTGGATTGAACTCAAGAGCAAAACACACAACATGCCTGCTAGATCACAACCCCACACACATACACACACAGACCCTCTGGCACACACAAGCCCCCCACTTACTTTCTGCTTCCAGGTAGAGTCCTCGGTTTTTGTCTCCTTCAAATTTTGCTTTCTGCAGCTTCTCCAGCTCATCTCGGAGCTGCTCGTTGTCCACCAAGGCTTTCTGCTTCTGCATCCTCTGGTCTTCCACCTCGGCCTCCAGGCTGTTCACCTGAGCCTTCAGCTGGGTGATGTACCTTTGAGCCTGAAGAGAGAAAACAGGTAGTTGAAAACAAACCACCCTTTTTTCCAGATACAACCAAAGTCATATCCCCCTTTCCTCCTGGGTTCCTTCGGTCATCAGCTCCGAAGAATCACACTTTCACCCTTCAAGAAACACTTCAACAGATCAGGGCAATTTCTAGGGAACTGAGAAGTAGAGGTAAGTCCTCCATTTACGATCACAATTGAGCTCAAAATTTAAGTCGTTAAGTGAGACCAATGCTAAGTGTCAGTTTGCCCCATTTTTGCGACCTTCCTGGCTACAATTGTAGCACGTGAATCACTACAGTTAGTTCAGTCAGTCATACAGTTTTGTTAAGTGAATCTTTGCTTTTCAGAAGATCACCAAAAGAGGTTCGCCTGACACTGCAACCATCATAACTAATGCACCAGTTTCTTTTTTTGAAAAAGTTTTTTATTTTTATAACAAAAACAAATAAAACCACCTTTCAGTTATACAGTGTGTTGGCTGGATATATCTTGTGTGCATAATAATATTTGTATACATTTCTTATTCTTATTCTTATTCTTCAATAAGAATGAATATATATAAAAGAAAAAACCATTCTGACACAGCAATAGGCTGCCCCAAATTTAAATCTGAAACCACTGTAAAAGTCTGACTCAAGACAAACACCATACAGAAGCCTGATGATGGCAGATGAGATTCTGCTGAAACGTTGCTACAACTTTAAAAGCACCACGTGGGAAAATACCCGAACAAAGCTGAATGCCAGACATGTAAGTACCCGCGAAAACTTAAGAAAACATATATATATATTCATTATATATCATAGTGTATC
The DNA here is from genome assembly GCA_033807585.1 of Hydrophis major. Lineage (NCBI taxonomy): Eukaryota > Metazoa > Chordata > Lepidosauria > Squamata > Elapidae > Hydrophis > Hydrophis major. The sequence continues at coordinate 1,927,429 of CM066339.1, read as the reverse complement.
ATTATTTTAATGTCATTAAATTTCTTGCTTCATTTTCCAACTATTCTTAGAACCAAATCCCAAATCTTACTGGGTTACATTCATACTATAGCCTATCCAGCATTGCCTATCATAGTATATCATTATTACAGCATCATTTAATTTCTTGCTTTATTTTCCAACCATCCATAGAATAGATCCCAAATCTTAAAATATTCCCTTTCTTCTTGTTCTCGAATTGCAAGTGTTAACCTACTCATTTCTATTATGCACCAGTTTCAAACATCTGAATTTTGATCGCATGGCCACGAGGTTGTTGCCACGGTCGTAAAAGTGTGAAAAATGGTCATCAGTCACTTTTTTGCAGGACCGTCATAACTTCAGTCACTACACTGAAAACAGTTGTAAGTTTTGAGAACTGCCTGTGTCTGAGGCCGGTTTCCCATCTGCTAACATTGCTATTTCCTTAAAAATCTCAACTTCTTCTAATTTGAATTTATGAAATTATGAAAAGTGACCTTTTTCCTTTTGTCAAAAACGTAAAAATAACAGCCCTGGGGCTCTTGAAAACGGATTTCTGAACCAACCCAAAGGTCTACAATTTGCTTTGAAAATAATATGGGGGGAAGAAGGGGAGTTAGCAGAGTTTGAAATCAGGGTGGAGAAATCCGGGCCTTACTTCCAGCTTAATCTTCGCTAGCTCTGTCTGAAGCAGTTCAATTTCTTTCTTCAGGTTTTCGATTTGCAGATCTCTGGCAATAAAAAGAGCAATGCGTCGCATTAGTGGTGCACAAAAATTCAAGTTTTGAGTTGGTTTGATGGCCTCCACTTTCCCCATCAAATAGTCAGCTATCCTGCTTAGATTTCTAGTGTGTTTCACGAAAGATGCTTCGGTATATTTATAAATCCTGCAATCCCACGAAACCATGCTCTCTCCCATCTCTGAAAAGTACCATTTATTAACAGATAACAGATAATCAGAGTTGGAAGGGACCTTGTAAGTCATCTAGTCCACCCCCCCGCCCAAGTGGAAGACCCAACACGATTTCTGACAGATGGCAGTCCAATTTCTTCTTGAAAGCTTCCAGGGATGACGCTCCCACAACTTCTGAAGGCAAGGTGTTCCATGGGTTGATTGTTCTCACTGTCAGAAATTTTTTTCCTTATTTCTAGGTTGAATCTCTCCTTGTTCAATTTCCATCCATTATTCCTTGTCTGGCCTTTAGAAAATAGCTTGACCCCTTCCTCCTCTCTGTGGCAGCCCCTCAAATATTGGAAGATGCTCTCCTGTCTCCCCTGGTCCTTCTCTTCCCTAGACTAGCCAGGCCCAGTTCCTGCAACCGTTCATTATATGTTTTTTCCAGTCCCCTAATCATCCTGGTTTCTCTTCTCTGCACTTTTTCTAGAGTCTCAACATCTTTTTGACTTCAAAGGAACGAAGCTGGCCAACTTATTACATCTTATCAATCACCTTAGAAGATTGTTAAAGACATACATATTCTTCCTTTCTCCTGGGTTTCTTCTGCCACCAGCCCTCCAAATCTTAATGCTTTCTTAAAAATTATTTTCACTTTTGGGGAATCCCAAGCACTAGATAGCTTAACTGTTGCTTTTATTAACTGCAAGGGTTTTATTGGTCAAATACCTGTCATCTTTTAGTCCGTTGGGTGGCCCAAAAGTCTGCTCAAATATATCCGACACATTCTACAAAAGAAGAGAAGAATTCTGGGAGTTAAAATTTTGCACATGCTCAGAAACACCATTACACCTTCCAAGAAAAAAACGATGGGGCTGTATCCCAGCTGGAAGGGGAGAATTTGCACCAGTCATCCACTTCTGAATGGTCCGGCCGAGGACCTGCATTGAACAGGGGATGGACTAGAAAACCTCCAAACTCCCTTCCAGTTCTATTCCACTCTTATTCTATCTTACCTGCTGCTCTACGGATGGAGCTGAGCTGATCTCAATCAGGTTTTCTGGCTCCTCGTCTTCGGGGGCTTCTTCTGGAATGACTACCACTGGCTTGACATGCTCGGCTAGGGCGGATGCCCTCAGGAAATTGGGAGGGTTCTGTGGAAGGAAAGAGACCCAACCTCACTGATAGCCTCACAATGCAATGAACAAGGACATAGATTCAATTTCGCAGCAACTAAGATTGTTGGATGGGAAGGGACAAAAACAATCAGCCACTATGATTATTGGATGAGCAGGGACAAAAACAGCCAGCTACTAAGATTGTTGGATGAGCAGGGACAAAAACAGCCAGCTACTAAGATTGTTGGATGAGCAGGGACAAAAACAGCCAGCTACTATGATTATTGGATGAGCAGGGACAAAAACAGCCAGCTACTAAGATTGTTGGATGAGCAGGGACAAAAACAGCCAGCTACTAAGATTGTTGGATGAGCAGGGACAAAAACAGCCAGCTACTATGATTGTTGAATGAGCAGGGACAAAAACAGCCAGCTACTAAGATTGTTGGATGAGCAGGGACAAAAACAGCCAGCTACTAAGATTGTTGGATGAGCAGGGACAAAAACAGCCAGCTACTAAGATTGTTGAATGAGCAGGAACAAAAACAGCCAGCTACTATGATTATTGGATGAGCAGGGACAAAAACAGCCAGGGAAATGATTGAGACCTGGGAAATGGGCTCCTCATCAGTCAACAGGAGCATACCACCAGCCTCTCAAGGACTAAGAAAGTGAGGGCTGAGCAGCACAAGCAAACGACAGCCAACGACTTAAAACCAGCCATCAACACACCCCAATCAACATCTGAAAAGCCACATACAACAAGGAATTATAAATATAACACACAGAACAGCCCACTTTCTGCTTAGAGAGAAGTTCCCTGAAGAGTCCAAAAGCTCGGAAGACAAAACGTGACCGACCCAGATTGGATCCTGCAACATGATCCTGGGACACGTAGATTCGCCTCCATTCGGAAGGAAGTCAGATCCATCCGAATATCCTTCCCCAGCGATCCATCAGTGTATCAGGATTGGCTCCCCATTCAGACAGCCCTGCAGGGAGGGAAACTGGCAGCCTTCCTCCCTCGACCCCTTGCTTGGATTCTCTTTCACACATGCAGGCAGGGATACTGGTCAAATTAAGGACCTTTGTCCCTGTTTTTAGCAGGGAAAATAGAGGATACCTCGGGCAGCCGTGGAATCTGGATGAGACGCTTGAAATACAGCATGTCTGATGCCCTTTTGAAAAAGTTCTTCAGGCTGCAAAAGGAAAACAGCAGGAAAATATCAAAGGAGGGTGAGCTCTTCCCAAGAAACCGACATCCCTTACTACTTGGTGTAGTGAAGTATTTTATTTACAACTCTCTGTTCTTCCTAAAGCAACAGAGCAGAAAGTAAATTGAAAAAATACAAGAATCAAGCACAGTTAGCTACTGTTGATACTATTCTTACTGCTGTTCTTTAGAGGTTAACTTAACTCACAAATCTATCCTGAATCTCTCCTCAAATCCCATCTATAAACTGATTTAATCCAGAGCGCAGCGTTGAATAAAACCAGCCAAGTTTCTAGGCCTCATGATCTCAGAAATCTGATCAGGTAAGCAGTTTCTGGCTATTCTTTATACTGCTGTGCATGTTTTCTTTTTTAAAAAAAAAAAGTACAACAGGGCATTTCTTTTAAGATGGGATTCTTAGGGGACCCAATTTGCACAATATTCTTGCAGTATATTTGTTTTTGGGTTTTTTTGTAAATCAGAACGGCCCTGGCACGATTTGATTACATGCTCGGGAATACCTAACGCAACACTTTGGAGGTTCTGGTGTTCACAATACACAGACACACACACACAGAGAGAGAGAGAGAGAGAGAGCCACAAATGGCGTGCCGAATATCGTTACCTGCGAAACTGTTCGTGGAACCTGTCTCGATGGCCTTGCAACGTATCGGCTGGCAAACCTGGACAAGCAAGAAGGAGATGAATGACTGAAGCGCCCGAATCTTCACAGGGTCATATTTAATCAGAGAAAATGAAAAAGAAAAGAAAAGAAAAAGCAAGCTACTCTTTTTGCAAATAAGCCCTCCAGGTCGATTTTTAAAAAACTGGGTTTCGGGGCCTGCGACATCCTCAAAAGGAAAACCGATGCAGAAAACCTGTTTTCAAGTCCCAAAGCTGCTTTTTTTTTTTTTTTTCAGGAGGCAATTAGACTTCCTTGTTTTTCCTTTTTGGAAGACGTTTCACTTCTCATCCAAGAAGCTTCTTCGGCTCTGACTTGGATGGTGGGGGAATGGAAGGAATTATACTCCTTGCGAACAAAGCTGGTCATTTGCATCCTTTTAGAAAGTCCTTGAAGCACTTGGGAGGTTTATCAGTGTCCTCAGGGTTACCTGAGTGGTGCAAATGGTTCCTGTCGTCTGCCATTTTTCTCCTCTGGAAATCCATCCCTGCTCCCACCTCGTTCCAAGGGTGTTCATCCCAAACGGTATAGCTAAAAGTCTGCAGAGATTCTCAGTCTTCCAGGCCACGGTTGTCCCAAAGGGGCTTTTTCCAGTTGCTTCCTGAAAAAGCACCTTTGGGAAAACTGTGGCCTGGATGACTGAGAATCTCTCCAGACTGTTTTCAAGCTACCCCCTCCTCTCTCTCTCTGTCCATTAGCAGCATTTCAGGAGGGGTCTAGAGAAAACAGGGGATCCGAGCAAATCCCCTCCAACTTAAAAGCAAATCCTTTGAAACGATGCATCAGTTTAAATCCTGCTCTGGCTCCACAGAAGAGCTGCAAGCAGTTGAGTCAAAAGGAGCAGGAATGCCACCCCCCCACAAGGGGTCTCTGGCTGGCATTGCCAGGGTCGTTTTTCAAAGGGCGCCTGTGTTGTATTTGCAGGCCACCATTCAAATCCGGCCATGCAACCTTGCTCTTTGCAAACTTTCCTACCTTCAGGGCACTCTTCCCACCCAGCCGAGTCAGCCAGCAATCCCTGCTCTCTCTGCAAAGGTTCCTGGGACACACACACACACACATACACACACACCCCAGATGCACAGAGGAGAAGCTTCAACTCCTAGTCGAGTGTCTTCTCTCACTTATCGCCGCTTCTCCTTTTGCATCGAGCGATCTGCAAAAACAGGCCGATTTTTGCTGAATCTGTGGCAAAAATGAACTGGAATCCTCTTTGGAAGCCTCAAATCCCAGCAGATCTCTTCCAGTTTGTTAATCAATTCAAATCTATTTCCCCGTGACCAAGGGCTGAGTGAGGAGAGAGGCAGAGAAGCAGGATAGCAGCAGAAAAGATTGTCAGAACATGTCTTGAACAATTGCAAACCATTGCGCTTAATTATAGCCAAGTTTCCCCAGATACTTTGGAATCGCTATTCCAGTGTTTGTCAACCCTAGGGATTTTAAGATGGGTGGACCTCAACTCCCAGAATTCCCAGTCAGCATGCCAGGAGATGAAATCCACCCATCTTAGAGTTCCAAAGTTGGACAAGCATTGGTTCATTCTTAAACTTGCAGTGTTGGACAAACACTGGTTCATTTTTAAAGTTGCAATGCTGGACAAGCACTGGTTTATTCTCTCTAGCTAGAGAGACCAAACTTCTGTTTCTCCTGCTTAGAACCCAAAACCTTTTGATCCCAGACAGATCCCAGATGCAAGAGCTGTTCCCCCTCTTGCAGCCAGTGCCAGAACTTGGTTGCTTGGAAGATCCACTTACACGAATGGAGGTTGAACATCAGCTTCACTGTGTAATGATACAGGTGGCTGCAATCCTGGATCACCTGTATGAGAGGGGCCAACCGGCATTGAACGGCCGACATCTGGGAGATGGCCATGGAGGTGTTGAGTTGCCGGAAGACTATAAGCAGAGGGAGAAAGAGAAAGAAGTCAACAATCACTCAGAGCGTCGAACATCTATAATACTCCTTCCTTGTCCTATTTTCCCACAACAACAATCCTGTGAGGTACGTCGGGCTAAGGGAGCAAGACTGGCCCAAGACTGGTCTTTTTTGCAACCTGTACAACATTGCAGGTTTAATCTTCTCTCCTCGCCTTCTCCAAACTCATTTTAAATTAAGCCACCTTTTCATTTTTGGAGGCAAAATTTCCCCAACTGGGAGATGGCCAATGTTGCAGCTGAGAGTTTGCAGACAGATTTGTGGATCTCCAGGATTTAAAAATTCCAGGTTCCAGAACCATAATAGAAGATCATTTAATGAATTCAAGCATTTTCCCTAATGCTAAGAAATGCTCTTCGCTTACTTAGGCTGCAACGTGGTTGGCTTAAGCAAGATGTTGCCCTGGTTATAACAGGTTGGTCATTAAGTTGGAACAAATATTTCTGTGCCCTTAGGGAGGCCAGACTGAGGTCAGGTGACACCCCACAAGTTGGCAACGAAAAAGGAGCACCGCTCGACATCAAACATCGGCGTTATCTAATGCACCACACAAAGGAAGCTCACAAAAAGCAGGACGGAGAGAAGTGACTCACCAAAGTCAACAGTGGCTCCGTTTCTTCCCAAAGGATGTTGGCTTTGCAGGGCAGAAATGCAAAATTCGGGATTGCATTTCCCAAGAGCTTTGCAGATGCAAACTCATGGGGCAGAAAATGCTCATGGGAATTTAAAAAAAAAAAAAAACACCAATGTCTCCATTTTGATGACCTGCAAGGATTTACACGGGTTGCAAACGTTTTGCACCCTTGCACAACAGGTTATCTCTGTTTGTTTTAGGCTTGCATATTTTATTTGTTTAATAAAGACTTTGGGAGGGCCATGCCAGGTGATTACGGAGCAAGCCAATAAATTATTGCAAACGGCCTGCAAAACCACGTTAACCCAAAAACCACCAGCTTGGGGTTTTTGCTTTTTTTTTTTTTTGGTTGCTTTTTTTGCACATTGTGCATTCAGTGTTGATTCAAGCAGGGGGCGATTGTGAAAGGCAAGTCTTGCTTGCCAACTTCTGCAGACAACGCTTCTGTTCAGCCCATTTTTTTTTTAAAAAGGAAAACTTGGCAACCTCACGGGTGTCTCCGCTTGGGCTGAAAAATGGCACCAAGAGGAGAGAAAGAGAAAAAAGAAAGAAAATGAAAGGGCAGAGAGAGCATGGAAGCTCAGCACAGTTTACCTGATTCTGCTAATTTGAGTTCGCAATCCATGTAGTCAAACATCTCAACGGTGAGCTGGAAGCTGCAGAGAATTGTTAAATCAAGAGCAACGATTTCAATTTCTCTTCCCATATAAAGGGGCCAGGCCTCCGACAATTAGCAAGAAATGTTCCTTATAAAGTTTTCCATCACTATAATTATTCCTTTGCTGGATCCAATCCAAGCTAGCTTGGAGCAATGCTAAGATAGGAAGGGGTTTGGTCTTTTCCCCTACCCAAGAAACTTCTTCCCCACTTTCTTGCCTGCAAAAAAAACTCCTCTAAAATTACATTTCCAATCAACCACGGTTTCTTCATTCATCCTAACCCAAGGGTCCCCAAACTTGGCAATTTTAAGATTTTTCGGACTTATGGACTTCAACTCCCATAATTCTTCAACCAGCTGAGGAATTCTGGGAGTTGAAGTCCACAAGTCTTAAAGTTGCCAAGTTTGGAGACCTCTGGGCTAACCCCTAAACTGTGTGGCTTGCTTGAACTTGGTTTTAAAGAAACCGAACATGGATTGAGACTGGCTTGCTACCAACAAGCCATCTTTGTTAGGCCGAGTTTCTTGTGGAACAGAAGAGGAAGAAAAGTGGAGACCCAACATGTCTTGGATCTCTGTGTCTTAGAAATGGTGTCTTTTCCATCTTCTTCCCACAAACACATCAATTCTTCTTGGAAAGTCACTGGCAGCAGAACTGAGGCCAGAAGTCCATACAAGCCAGCAAGGGATTATCTTGGTTTGGTTGAGTAAACTAGGATACCAGCTAGCAATGCCACTTTGCTTGTGGGTTTTGGGCCCATGTCTAATTCCAGACAGATCAAAGGGACCATACAAGGCCAGGCCACAACACAACTCAACTATCTGAACATCTTGAGCAGAGGTCTACACTTGGCAACTTTAAGACTTGTGGACTTCATTGCGATAGCCAGTCTTTAAAGTTGCCAAGTTTGGGGACCCCTGATCTTGAAAGACCACCCAAACTAGACAGTGATTTAGGCCAGGAAAGACTAACTCAACCCCAAATTTAATCCAGAAAACGCTGTTTCCCAGCGATCGGAATTCTGATCCAGAAGGAGGAGTTAAATATCACAACTACAAAGCCAAGGACTTTTGGTGGGTCTCCTCCTCCATTTCACTCCTGGGATGCCACCTTGGCATCAGGGACCAAAAGCAGCTGGGTTAAGCTTTCTGAAAAATGCCAAGGGCTCCTCGCGATGGGAGACCCAACTTACATGTTATTCACATCTGTTCCGGCAGCTTTTTCTAGCACCTCGTCGGTGACTTCAAGCCCAGGAGGGAATTGAGGATGCTACAAAGAGAAATGAAGCAAAAATTAAGCAATTGCCATCTGGTAGAATACCCTTATTGGGACGCAGTGGCTCAGGGACTAAGATGCTGAGTTTGTCTGTCAGAAAGGTTGGCAGAAAGCCAGATCCATTTAATAACCGTGTTGCTAACTTAACCAATGCAGCGATTCACTTAAGAAACACAGCAATGAAAAGTCGTAAAATGGGGCAAAATTCACTTAACAACTGTCTTGCTCGGCCACGGAAATGTTGGGCTCAATTATGGTTGCAAGATGAGGACTGCCTGTATAAGAGGGAACCGTATCTCACTTGCATTAAGCCCAGGCTGCAAAACTCGGTCTAACTTTACTGGGAGAACAACAGGATCGCTCGGAAGAGATGTACCTTGACGTGGAAGGAGATTTTGATCAGCAAAAGCTTGGTGTAAATATTCACCAACTGGCCGTAACGGTCGTGCAGGTGGCCCTGGAAAAGGAAAACCACAAATGCATCTGGTTCCAAAAATACATCTGGAGAGGAGAACTCTATTCCCCTACGGGGTTTCAATTCCTGCTCTGCGGTGAAGGAAGGCCCCGTTTTGTTCTCCTACTCCAGACTGACCAGGACGCGGAGTTTCGCAACTTTGCAACTTCAAGCTCAGAGGGCTCCCAACTCCCAGAATTCCCCCAGCCTCGCTCTCTAGTTTGGCAAAGGTCTGAGCTTAAAGCCTCCTAAACCGATTTAACATCTAAGAGGCAGAAGAGATCTGGAACTCACCCAAAGATCCCCTGTTTCTCGAATGTTACTTCGATACCGCTGACAGTCCTGGAGAACCTAGAAAAATCAACAGGTTGTTGGAAAAAATAAATAAATAACCCACGAAGAACCCAGAATCGGATTTCTCAAAAATGTAAAATATGCCATTTTGGAATGAAAAGCAATGTTTGTCTCTGATTCATCAGTTAAAAGGGAGAAGATGAAGGAACTATGGTTATCAGATCAAGGCTACGGTTCTCCCAGATGTGATGTAGGACCAATCAGGAAGGCTGAGCGCCAAAGAATGGGGGCCTTTGAACTCTGGGGCTGGAAAAGACTTCTGAAAGTCCCTGGGACTGCAAGGCCATCCAACTGGTCCATCCCAGATGAGATCAATCCTGACTGCTCTTTGGAAGGCCAGATCCTGAAGATGAAGCTCAAAGACTTTGGTTACCTCATGAGAAGGAAGGAAGGACTCCCTGGAGAAGAATGTTGGGAACGATGGAGGGCCAAAGAAGAAGAAGAAGAAGGGGACGGCAGAGAAGGCTGGACGGAGTCCCTGAAGCAGCCGGCGTGAGCTTCAATGGACTCCGGAGGATGGTGGAGGACAGGAAGGCCTGGAGGAACATGGTCCATGGGGTGGCGATGGGTCGGACACAACAACAACAGCAACAACAAGTGACTTACGTTTGGGTGACCATCTCGGAGAACTTTGTGGAGAACATGGCAGAACTTCCAGCTCAGGATGGCACTGCTGGGCAGGGGAAGACCAATGGCATACGACCAGAAAGTAAACGCACCTTTCTCGTGATGAGTCCCTAAAATAATCCCTTCGCACAAGTTAAGGTTCATATTAAATTTGGGACACACACAGCCCTTATTTTGCTAAGATGAACAATCAGAGAGAATTCCAAAAACAATTTGGTGAAGAAATGCTCCTTATCAGGAAATGGTGCTGGCAGCTGAAACTTCCATTTGAATGTTTTCTTCGGGGCGTTTACTTACTTTCTAACTCTGTTTGCATTTCCTGTATAGTTTATCGTACACCTGTAGGCCCTGTTTCTCTGTGTGCCTGCCAGCAAAACGGACGAAGGAAATTCAAAAGGTTGCCTGATTATAAGGGGAGGTGAATGATGCAGTAGGAAGGGAGAGCATTAAAACGTGAACCTGGACAGTGATAGGTAGATGAGACAGAGAGAAGAGATAGAGATAGATAGAAAGATGATAGATGAGACATAGATTGATGTTCATCTGGGGGCAGCTTGCAGACAGACAAACAGATAGATCATAGATGGATATAGATAGTTGATAGATGGAGAGAGAGAGAAGGGGAGAGAATGGACAAAAGGACAGATGGGTGGAGAAAGATCGGTGGATGGATAGGTAGGTAAGTGTGTATGCTGATGGAGAGAGAGAGGTGGACAGAGAAAGAGAATGGATGGATGGACAGAAGGACAGATGGATGCAGAAAGATGGATGGATAGGTAAGTATGTATGCTGATGGAGAGAGAGATGGGCAGAGAAACAAAATGGATGGACAAACGGATAGATGGACAAATGGGATGGATGGATGGGAAGGTAGGGGGATAGATAGACAGAAAGAAAGAAAGAAAGAAAGAAAGAAAGAAAGAAAGAAAGAAAGAAAGAAAGAAAGAAAGAAAGAAAGAAAGAAAGAAAGAAAGAAAGAAAGAAGCTGATGGAGAGAGACATGGACAGAAAGATGGATGGGTGGATAGATAGACAGACAGACAGACAGACAGATAGATAGAAGCTGATGGAGAGAGACATGGACAGAAAGATGGATGGGTGGATGGAGAGACAAATGATGGAAGATAGACACAGACAGACAGAGATAGCATGAGAGAAAGAAAGGTGATGGATGAGCAGATAGAGAGAGAGAAAGAACGAAAGAGAGGAAGAGCAAGAGAGAGAAAAACCAGTTTGGTCTAGGAATTAAGTTGCTGGATAAAACATTTATTTGCCTTCTAACCCTGTTTGCATTTCCTGGTGTAAAGCTGAACCGGTAAAATCCCAGAAGCAGAAACCCTTCTTTCCCTGCGTTTGCTCGCTTGTTTTTACTACCATTTTGCAAACTTCCCCCCAGATGCTCCTTGCCAACCTCAGGGACGTCAGGCGAGCACGGGTGACTCGTGGGGTGTGTGAAAGGATACTCCGAGCGTGCTTCTCCTTCACAGGGACTTCCAAGGTGTTGATGGCTTTGCTAATGCTGATCGCCTGGGAGGGAAAACAGAGGCCACCGGGGTGAAATGAAGCAGGGAATTTCTTTAAATTTCCTTTTATTTATTCAGTTTGTTATAGTTTCACAAATAACTTATTCCACCCGCCTTCCTCTTCCTTTGACCCGTCATAACTTCGAATGGTTGCTGGGCGTTAAGTCGACCTATCCAGCTAGCCCTCGACCTACAACAGTTCGTTTAGTGACCGTTGGAAGGTACACTGAAAAAAATGACAATTTTTTTTCCCCCACACCATTTGCAGCAATCCCTGGGGTCGCATGATCGCAACTCAGAGGCTTGGCAACTGACTCGTAGTTATGACGGTGGCAGTGTTACCGTGTGACTAAGTGAACAACGGCGCTGATTCGTTTAACAGCGGTGGCACGAAAAATGGGGCACATAACCAGTGATTTAATTAGCAACTGGAATTTGGGGTTCAATGGGCATTGCAATGATTCACTTAGTGACAGGAAGGTTGGGCTCAATGGTCATAGCACGGGACTCCCTACTACAGAGGTCTCCAAACTTGGCCACTTTAAGACTTGTGGACTTCAACTCCCAGAATTCTCCAGCCAGCATAGCTGACTCTCTTGTAATCCCTTCCTCTGCAATCTCTCTCCACTTTAGGAAATTAAGAGAAGGAAAAAACAGGCATGACTGGCTGGGGAATTCTGGGAGTTGAAGTCTACCAGTCTTTTTTTTTTCCAATTTTTTTTATTTTTTAACAAACATAAACAAACACAAACACCAGAACAAAAAACATCTTTCCATTATACAGCATGTCGGTTGGTACATATCTTCTAGATGCATTATTAAAATTCATATTATATAAATATGCATATTATATTATATTATTAACTCCTTATTAGACTTTAATTGTAAATTACATCATCCTTTTTGAGCAAATCTCAATTTTTACATATCCCAATTTATAATATCACTCATTTCATTGTAAACAGTTATAACATATTACATTGTCTTATCTTTACTATATTATTATATTTATATTGTATTATATTTTATTTCCCTATTTTCTTCTCTAGCCATTGATAAAATAAATCCCAAATTTTATAATACTCTTTCTCTTCTTGCTCTCTAATTGCTAATGTCAATTTACTCATTTCTGCACATTCCATTATTTTCTTAATTATCGAAATTTTTTCACTTTTCCAATTTTTGGCAAATACAATTCTAGCTGCTGTCAAAACATTTATAAAGTCCATAAGTCTTAAAGTTGCCAAGTTTGGGGACCCCTAACCCATGCTATAATTTCCAAAAGGACGGGTTTGGATTCCCGCAGAGTCCTGCATGCATTCCCACATTCAGTCAATGCAACTTGCAGGTTTTAAATCCGGTTAGCTGCTTCTACAGACCGGGGAAAGCCATAAGGGGAGCCCTGACCTCCTTTCTCACACAGCCCCATTGTGAGGCCATTCATTGAGATTCTACAAGTGCTCGGCTTCCAGCTGAACCGAGGAAGTTAAAGGAGGGAGGGAGAGAGAAAAAAAATCGCTTTTAAACATCTCCTGGAACCTGCGAAGCTTTTCAAGACTAAGAGCAAAATAAACTAAAACAAAATAAAAAAATCCTCTAACTTGCAAATCTCAGGATTCGCTTCCAGCACATCTTTGCTAGAACATCTGCAGCTTATGGGGTGGCTTCTCAAGTGATGATTTTCCCCGAATCCCACTCCGGTTTTTTGGGATTTTTGTTTCATTTTTCCAAGTTGCAATTCCCTGGGAGAGTTAAAGACTCGAGAAAAAGGAACCTTGCATTGTAGGTTGTTGTCTTCTGAATTTAACCAAGACAGCTGAGTCTGAAAAGGGAGGGAAAGTCCCACTTGGCAAGGGGGAGACTCTCAGGTGTGGGATACCTGTTTGGCTCAGCCAACAGAGGAAAAGAACTACAGAATAAACAGGAAGGGAGCTTTGGAGGTCCTTTTAGTGGAGGGATGTCGTTCCGCGGATTAATTCTTCTAAGGAAAAATTCTCTTTATTTCTTAAGGTTGCAGCTCCCACAATTTCCCCACTACTAGGAATCGTGGCTCAAACAGGCCACCCTGGAATTTGCAGGAAGCAATTTTCTTGAAATGCCTGCTTGGTTTTGGTGCACCAAGAATGGACCGATCGCTCCCCCATTCTCCAGATTTTTCCTGTCTCCTCCCTTCCTGCCTTTTTGTATGCCCAAGTGGGGAGACCATTGTACCTCTTGGGAAAGGAAAACACAAAAAATGAATAAACAAACATTGGCACACACAGAAGTGGGGGAAAAGAAGGGAAATCACTCCTCCAGTTTCACTCCGGAGAAAAACTTCCAAACTGCTTTCTTTGCAGGCTCAAAAAAACCTGGAAAATGTTGGCTTAACAGATTTAACAGATTAGCAGGAGTTGGAAGGGACCTTGTAGCTCATCTAGTCCAAGCCCACCTGCCCAAGCACCATTTCTGACAAATGGCAGCCCAATCTCTTCTTGAAGGCATGGATCTTTGTAATGGTGGTTTAATGTCAGCAGAGGCAGATATACATATGTGTGATCACAATGATGATGGTTTGTATGTCTGTATGTTAACACCTTGGACACCTAGAGAGCACACTACTCAACATAGAAAGGAAATGTATGATATAAAACAACAAACAAATATTTCAAGGGGAAAAAAAGGACTTTGAAGAGGAGGAAGAAGGAGAACTCTTGACTGAGCATCACTACTTTCTGCTCACCAAGATAAATTTAGCACTTTATGGCTGCTTGCACTCTCCCCTTGGCCTGGGATGCTAAATTCTTAATTAGATTTTTTTTTTTTTGCTGAGGTCAGAGGAGAAAAGGTTTTCCTAGGAAAGCTGCCAGCTCATCGGATGCTTCAAGGAGAAAACAGGAGACATTTGTCCCTCATTCTCAAGACCGAGGTCGTATTTCACGCCATGCGCTTTGTGGGTTTGTCTGCTCTTTGGAAATTGTCGTTTTTTTCCCCCTCCTTCTGGAGTTTCTAGGAATGCCAACCAAGTGGGCGAATCCAGGAAAAAAATGAAACATCATTCTCATGTGGGAAGCGATGCAAGCCAGTTGTTCCAGCCAGTTGTGTCATTTTTTTGTGAAGGCAGCTATCCTGGGATGACATAAGGCAGGTCAGGTGAAAGAAACACACAACTGGGCCAACCTGCAAGTGTGAGGTTAGCAAGTGGGTGGGTGACACACCCTGGTAAGCAATTATCCACATGCTTGGCATTCCATTGTTTGCACATGGAAGCCGATAATTGTGCAAAGCATAGAAGTAGTTCTTTCTTCTTCTTCTTCTTCTTCTTCTTCTTCTTCTTCTTCTTCTTCTTCTTCTTCTTCTTCTTCTTCTTCTTCTTCTTCTTCTTCTTCTTCTTCTTCTTCCTCCTCCTCCTCCCTCTTCTTTTTCTTATTCTTCTTCCTCCTCCTCCTTCCCCTCCTTCTTGATGGTTCCTTGATTAGGCTGTTATTTACTTGTCTAAATTGGTAGCTCCTTGATTGGAGCATTGTTTTAACTCAGGGGTCTTCCAACTTGACGGCTTTAAGACTTGTGGACCTCAACTCCCAGAATTCCTTCTCCAGTCATGTGAGCTCAGGAATTCTGGGAGTTGAAGCCCACAAGTCTTAAAGCCCTCCAGTTGGAAGACCCCCTAGTATCACACTTGTGGCATCCCGTCTCCAAATCTGAGCCCCTTCTACCAAACGGGCTTTTCATGACAGCTTCCCAAACGCCATTTTGACCATCTCTCCCACTTTTTTCCCAGGGTCCAAACCCAGGAAAGAGGAAAAAATAGGAAGTGACTCAAGACTTGTTTGGAACTGCTGAGAATAAGTCCCCATAGCTGGAGAAACCTTCAGCGTTGTTCTTAAGAAGCTGAGCGTGTATTTCTAGTTTCTACATCGGAGGTTTCCTAGTTGTGAAAACCCTGTTTCCGTCACGGTGATCTCACTTCCTCTTTGACACCTGATTCTCTTGCCGCAGAAGAGCGAAAAGAAGGAAGATGAGCCCAAGAGGTTGGTGTCAGCTTGCTATGCATTGCAATGTGACCTCGGGGTGAGCAAAATCACCCTTGAAACATCTCAGGAGGGTTGCAAGGCAATTTAAGAAGTCTCCGCCGACAGCTGGCAGCCCTCTCTGGGCAGCAAGCTGAAATGTAGGGATGCCATTCCTGGGTGTGCTGTGAAGTCTTGTCCCACACAGAGCCATCTGGGAGCAGCCCAGGAGCCTTTCACATCCTCTCCGCTTGTTTTGTTCCCATTTCAGCAATTAAAAGATGAGTCAACCTACAATTACAGACAATGATGTCCGGTGAACACAGCTTATTGCAGTTTCCATTTGAAAAGATGCCCAGATGGGAAGGGAACAAGCCAGCATATTTGACAGGCACCGGAGAGATGTATGGAGAGGAGGTGGGATGTCCACGTAGAGAGCCCCGTTTAGGTCAGAGCATAAGAGCCCGAATTACGTTCAACCCACACAGAATGGAAGTGGAGACGTATCGGCATGGGCTTCCTTTGCGATGGTTAGCCAAGGAAAAACGATGATATGGGACTTCTCTTCATCCATGGACCTTCCCCAACCCCAAAGGACATCTAGTCAGGGCCGGACCCCGGCCACCATTTCAACATCCATCATGCCAAGCTTCCATCTTCTTCCCAATCCAGCTTATATTTTGTTCCTTCTACTTCTCTTGGATCTTGGAGAAGGAACCCCATCTGGTCCTAGAACCTCTAGGCTAGGGGTGTCCAACCTTGGCAACTTTAAGACTTGTGGACTCCAACACCCAGAATTCCTCAGCCAGCTGGCTGAGGAATTCTGGGTGTTGAAGTCCACAAGTCTTAAAGTTGCCAAGGTTGGACACCCCTGTTCTAGGCCATTTTGCGGGCTGCCGGTGGGGTTCGAGTCCTGGCTAGCTGGCTGGCTCTGAAGTCTGTGAAGTTGGGTGTGGCTGAAGGGGGGGAAAGTTACCTCACACTTTATCCAGAAAGGAAAATATCCCAGGCAGGGTGGGGGGGTTCAGAAGGACTCTGAAATCTCTCCTAGCTAGAGATAAGACCGGCTATCTTGCATCAGGCAGGCAATATGTAAAGTTAATCATTAACCCCAGAGCCACCTTTGTAATGTACCTGGGGGGGGGGGGGGAAGCCCAGCCAGGATTGTCCTCACTGGGAATCCTTTCTGCATGGCCAACTGTCGATTTCCAGCAATTGGTCTAGATTCCAAAGAATCTGGCCCTCCGTTTCATCTGGATCACTTGCCAAGATCCTTTTGGGCTGACCTTTGCTTTGGATCTTATAGTGACTGGGCAGCCATTTGTCTGGCATGGTATAGGCTCTCCTGCTTGAGAAGGGGGTTAGCCTAGAAGACCTCTGGGGTCCCTTTTGACCCTCTGATTCTATGTCGAATAAGCCCTCGAAAGGTTTGCAGAACCGATACAGCCCCTGAGGTGAGTTAGCTCCTTATTAGGGATGACAGGATAGCAATTTTACAAATATCTGAATGGCTGCCACAAAGATAACAGATAATCAGAGTTGGAAGGGACCTTGTAGGTCATCTAGTCCAACCCCCCGCCCAAGCTGGAGACCCTACACCAGTTCTGACAGGTGGGTGGCAGTCCAGTCTCTTCTTGAAAGCCTCCAGGGATGAAACTCCCACAACCTCCAAAGGCAACTTCTGTTCCATCGGTTGATGGTTCTCACTGTTAGAAAGTTTCTCCTTATTTCCAGGTTGAATCTCTCCTTGTTCAGTTTCCACCCATTATTCATTGTCTGGCCTTTAGAAAATAGCTTGAGACCCCTTCCTCCTCTCTGGGGCAGCCCCTCAAATATTGGAAGATGCTCTCCTGTTTCTCCTGGTCCTTCTCTTCCCTGGACTAGCCATGCCCAGTTCCTGCAACCGTTCATCACATGTTTTAGTCTCCAGTCCCCTAATCATCCTGGTTGCTCTTCTCAGGACTTTTTCTAGAGTCTCTTATTTTCCAGATTTCTAGTCTAGAAGTCAACTTGTTTTCCAAAGGCCCGGAAGGCAGGATGGAAACTCATCAAGAAGAGAATTAAGGAGACACTTCCTAACAGGGAGGACAATCAACCAGTGGAACCTCTTGCCATCAGAAGTTGTGGGAGCTCCATCCATCGCTGGAGGTTGTTAAGAAGAGACTGGTCAACCATTTGTCTAAAACGGTATTGGGTCTCCTGCTGGAGCAGGGGGATGGACTAGAAGACCTCCAAGTTCCCGTCCAGCTCTGTTCTGATTGAGGACTAAACGCACCAAGGTCTGGTCTTTGGAAAGACACAAAATTGACCGAAGATCAGCATTCTCGGTGTCTTCCTGAGACTTCACAGCTTTCTCTTTAACCAGGGGTTATAAAACTTTCCTGCCTTTTGTACTGAAGAGGAGTTTATACTTGAGATAATCTTGGGACTGAAGGGAGGTGGCAAGAGAGCCTCTCCTTACTGAACCGATTTACAGTAGTCCTTGACATACAAACACAATGGAGCCCAAGATTTCTGTGGCTAAGCCAGACAATGATCACCCCAATAATTCACACATTGGTTAAAGACTGCAATAAAGTCTCACCTAAGTCCTACCTAACCCAATAACTTGATAGAGAGACCAACAAGTAAGTTTGAGCTACTTAGGCTATCATGGGAATATTTTGTTTAAGACTGACATCCTACTCACCCTTTGCAAAGGTACCCTAGAGAGATTGAGGGAACTCTTCTAGCTAAATAAATGTGTTTTAGGATTGTGCTACAAGGCAAAACTTTTTAAGGGGTGTTTTACTCAAGGACAACAACCTACACATGAAATATTGATTTTTCTTACTTTTCAAAAAGGGAGAAAATGAGGGGGAAAAATCAATTTATCAGCTTCAAAGAATAAAAATTAAGATTCTTTCTGTCTCTCTCTTTCTCTTTTTGTCTCCCTCTCTTCTCTGTGTTATTCCAAACAAGGCCATACAGTTTAACAAACAGCCAGTCTGATCAAATCTGTCATGGATTTTGTTTTGTTTTTCCCAAACTCCAAGCCTTGGCAAACCAGATTTGCTAGAATAACTAGGAAAAAACTAAAGTTCGATCTGTGTGTAAGTTTGTTGGAAGGAATGTGAGGCTTTTGCGAAAGTGTGTGAGAAGGAAACTTAGAAAGAAAGTTTCCTAATTCACTTGAAGAATGGTTTTTTAAAAATGGGCATCTGGATGTTTGTGTTTACCTGCATAAAAAGTAAAGGCTGTGTCAACTGTAACTAGCACAAAGGTGTGTGGCCATGAAAGAAGGTAGGCCAACTTCCTGGTTCTTTCAAAGGGCCATCTTAGACAGTAAATATTATATTTTAAATCAAGGGAACAGTTCAGTTTTACAAACTCTCACAGTTTAAACAGTCCCAGTGTGCATTTGGGACATTTTCAATAATGGAGAGAATTCTGCACATGGTAAAGAATTATTTTACTTGATTCAACATGATTTCCTAACTCCTTCATTGAAAAAAATCTAGTTATAAAGCTCCAGAGAAATAATCTGGTCTCAATGTTGAACAGGAAAATAACTCAATAAATAAACCTGAGATTTCCATTAAAGTAAACCAACCCTAAAATAAAAAGGAAAATATTTTACAGTGGCAGAAATGTTTTGCAGTCTCTGCTCACTTTGACGACTCTACGGATAGCAAGCTATGAAAACTGGATTCGTGATAATCTAACAAGTTCCTATCAAGATGATGATTAAGAAAAGCAATAGTAAATAAAAACAAGAAAAAAAATGACATCATAAATGATTGCATCAATTAGGAATAGGCTAAATTTTTGCTTCCCCAAATATATACAGAGGAGACAGTTGTGTGATAGAGCTGTGGTTTTCTCAACCTTGGCCGCTCAAAAACGGGTGGACTTCAACTCCCAGAATTCCCCAGCCTGAGGAATTCTGGGAGTTGAAGTCTACCCTTCTTCGAGAAGCCAACATTGAGAAACTGCGACAGATCGAGAGAATAAACCAAAGAGCGAGAAACAACAGATCCTGTTGTGGCCAGAACTTGGCAACAGCCACGGCATCTGCTCTTAAGCATGGGCAGAGTGCATTCCCCTTTTCATCCCTGAATCACAGCCTGAATTTCAACACATCCGCAGGAAATCCCAGAAAAGAACATTCTTATGCATATCCTTTTCAAGCTATCCTGAAGCTATTCATGCATACAAGCACTTTGGGGCAGCACCCCAAAATATGTAAACAAAGTTGCCAAAGATCAACGGGACCCTGCGATATCTCGGGCAAAGAGCAAAGTCTTCCCCCAACAATAAAATAAAATATCCAGGAAGAAAAGTAGAACCAGCAGGGTTGAATGACCAGGCTCACCCAAAAAACAAAGGCATTGTGTGCAAGCGATGAAATTTATTCCTCCACTCCCACCGGTCAGCTAGAGCGGCACATATTTTGCGTACATTGGAGCAACATGCACATATATGGATAACCAACATTTAAAAGGGCTTTTCTTTTTTTTTTTGGCACAATCCAACTCCCCAGTCAAGATTTCCCCTTCCCCTTCCTGCAATATCAAATGATTTGTGGATTTATTTATTTTTTAATTCATCGCCAGTCAGCGGCACATTCAGGCAGTTGGCAGAGATGTTTTAAAAAGCAATATATTCAGAAATAAAGAATTAGCACCTTAAACAGTTCCTTCCCAACAGAAGGCTTCCGGAGGTTGTTCACACCCAGTTGTGAAGTTGCAACTGGCCAGTCAGTGGTGTTGATATATATATATTTTTTCCAAATTTGGGGTTGGGGAGAGTTACTGAGCGACCACTTCCACCCTCCTAGATTGCAGGTGGAAGGCCCTCCTTGCAAAACAGCCCCCCCTCCCCAGGGGCCCAAAAACTGTCCCCTCCCCCCAGATGAATGCCAAGAAGTTTTACAGCCCTGCAAAAAATTAAAAGGCAGCACAATGAATCCAAAATAAACCATGGCATCCTTGCATTGATTCATAATAATAATTAACTTATAATTTACGGGATTGTTGAGAGCCTGGGCAGGTTGGAGATTCTTTCTCGCTTCCTCTACGGTTTTTTTTCGGGGTTTGACTTGCCCCCCCCTCAAAAAAAAAAAAACCCTTTCCCACCCAACAATGCTGCATCTCATTTGGGGAAGGGGAGAAAGGCCCCTTTATGGCATTTATTTATTCCGATTTCCTTCTTCCGCCCCCCCCCCCCCAAAACTGTGAATTGCCTTCCTTCCGGGTGACTGTGGGGAAAAGAGGGTGGGTTTTTGTTTTTGTTTTCCTTTTTGAACACCCCCCCCCCCCCCCGATTAAATGCATGAGATTAAGTGGGGAGGGGAGGGAGGAGTGGCAGGGAAAGAAATTGGATGCATTCCGGATGGAGGCTCCAGGTAAGCATGGCGATGGCAGGGGGGGCAGATGCATCTGGTAGACCCCCCCCCTCATTATTGGGGGGGGAAGATAATCTGTCTGAGGGGTCCTCACAATGAGTGAGACCCCCCCCCTCTTTGCAACCTTACAGTCTTACAGTGTCCCCCCCTTTAACCCTGCCTGCCCCCTCCCCATGAGGGAAGGGGAGCGGAGATACTCTTGGTAGACCCCTTTCATGGGGAGGGGGCGCTGATCCCTTTGGCAACCTGACAGCCCCCCCCAGGAAGACGGGGAGACCCCCCCCACTCTGCCTGCCCCCCCCATGAGGGAAGGCGGGGCGCAGATACTCCTAGAAGACCCCCCTCCCCTTTATGGGGAGGGGGCGCTGATCCCTTTGGCAAGCTGATAGCCAGCCCCCCCCGCCCCCCCAAAAAATCTCCTTGCCTGGTTCTTGTCGAACTGCTCCCGCTCCGCCTCCAGGCTGTGCCCGACGCGGCGGCTGAGCACGCGGGCCGGGACGTTCTTGATGGTGTTCATGGCTCCCCTCGCGCGGCCCCCGCCAACTCCCGCCCGGCTGCCAAGCTCGCTCCGCCGGCTTCTCCTCTCCGGCCGCAGCTCCGCCCTCCTCCCCTCCTCCCGGCACCACCTCGGGCCCCGCGCTGGGCGTGGCCTCCTCAGGCCCGGCCACGCCCACCGCCCGACGGCACCCACTCGCCAGCCGCCCCGGGAGCCGCGCCCTCTCCTCCTTCCACAGCCCGCCCCCACCCCGCGGGGGACGGCCAATCCGCAGCCGCTCCCCCCCTCCTCCCGTCCGGGCCACGCCCACCCCCGCCCTGCCCCGCCCCGCGGCAGACCTGCAGCCGGGAGGAGACGAAGTGGAGGCCGCTAGGACCCCGCGGAGGAGGCGGGCGGGCGACCCTGGGCCGTGTCAAGTGCAAGCAGTCCTCGAGTTACGGCCACAAACTCGGAACATGGAATAACAAGAGTTGGAAGGGGCCTTGGAGGTCACCTAGCCCAACCTTTCCGCCCCCCCTCTCAGAATAACAGAATAACAAGACTTGGAAGGGAGCTTGGAGGTCATCTAGCCCACCCCCCCACCCCCCCTCAGAATAACAAGACTTGGAAGGGGCCTTGGAGGTCATCTCGCCCAACCCCCCACCCCCCCTCAGAATAACAAGACTTGGAAGGGACCTTGGAGGTCATCTAGCCCAATCTTTCCGCCCCCCCTCTCAGAATAACAAGACTTGGAAGGGACCTTGGAGGTCATCGAGCCCAACCCCTCCCCTCAGAATAACAAGACTTGGAAGGGGCCTTGGAGGTCATCTAGCCCAATCTTTCGCCCCCCCTCTCAGAATAACAAGACTTGGAAGGGACCTTGGAGGTCATCGAGCCCAACCCCTCCCCTCAGAATAACAAGACTTGGAAGGGACCTTGGAGGTCATCTAGCCCAATCTTTCCGCCCCCCCCCTCAGAATAACAAGACTTGGAAGGGACCTTGGAGGTCATCGAGCCCAACCCCTCCCCTCAAAATAACAAGACTTGGAAGGGACCTTGGAGGTCATCTAGCCCAACCCCTCCCCTCAAAATAACAAGACTTGGGAGGGACCTTGGAGGTCATCTAGCCCAATCCCCTGCTTCAACAGATAGAGTCTAATTCCAAATATCAGCCTCTACCTAGGATCGAACTCACAGCCTCCCTGATTGTGAGGTGAGAGCTCTACCTCTAGGCCCACGGCACCTAGCTGAGCCTGGGGGGGGGGTGTTCTGTGGCTTAGTGAGACGAGTGGTTCCGTGGCTTTTGCCACGTGTGTTAAGTGATTTGCTGCACCGGGTCGTCGCAAGCATTGAAAGCCTGAAACCGGAATTTAGTGGCGGAGGAACCTTTCCCATCAGGCTGAGCCCCGGTTTTAGGTGGGGGGTGGCTGTGGGTGGGCGGGCTTCCTTTTGGGGCGTGTTTCTCAAAGGTGGGCCCTTTAAGAGATGCGGACTTCAACTCCCAGAATTTTGATTTTTTTGACTGAAGGATAGAGGCTGCAAATGCCATTCTTAGACTCCAGCTTAAATAAATGGGACTTTTCCGAAGGGAAACCTCACTCCTCCCCCAGTGAAAATACACCCGAATAAAAACAAAACACTTCCATTTCACACCATAAATAGCTGGGCTACACAAACACAGCCAGCCCTCCAAAAATACATTTCCAACTATATAAAATTATACCCAACGGTGACTTCCTCCAAGCAGGCTAGCAATTCATCTGCACAGAACATTTCTAGAAATAGCTTTTATTCGTTTGGGCATAATTCTAATTTTTTTATGTATGTATGTATGTATGTATATATATTTGTGGGAATGACCATCAGCATTGAGTCAAGGGATTTTTTTTGGCAGATTGAGTGGTGGGTGAACAAATCTGAGGATGATATTCGCCTTCAGGAAGGGGCTTTTCTATCCTGTTGTAGACAAAAACACAAGACAGCTGGTCTTACAAGAAAATAAAAATAAAGCAATTTTGGGTGAAGCAAAACAAACTGAGGCACCACATTCCCAATTAGTTTCAGGTTGGTTCTTTTGTTTTCTGTTTTGATTAATGCCTTTGGAAAAACATTGCCCGTCATAACCTTGGGGATATATATATATATATTTTTAAAAATAATATTTACTTCATGGGCCGAGCTGAAAAGTGACTTTGTATCAAGGCTGGAAACTTTTCTTTTTTTTTTAGTTTTCCACTGCTGTGTAAACAGCTGACATTCCTGCCATTTCCAATTACGGTATATTTTCTCCTACCTGAAACAAAAAAAAATCAGGACTGGCAAGATTTGCAAGCCGTGAGATTTACTTCCGGAGCAGCTCCCTGGGCCTTGAGACCTGGGTGCAAAAAACAGGTGCCTTTTTGCTTCCTCAGATTCCACAACCAGGGTGGCATCCTGGTCTGAATTTTGTTCAGGTGACCATGAGGTTCACGTGCCAGGGTTGTAAGTGTTGAACAATGGCCCTAAGTCCCTTTTTTAGTACTGTTGTAACTTCGACAGTCACTAAACGAATTGTTGTAAGTTGAGGAGTCTTTGTATGTTGTTCCACCCAAATCTGCAAATTGTGGGGAGGCCCAGAAACCTGAAGGTTTGGAGGTTCAGAGGATCTTTGGTTGCCCTCTCCCCTCTTTGGAAGAGTTTTAAGAAAGTTCTTTAGAAAGTTCAAAACATTCTCAAAGATCCATCTCATCCTGGGAACCCTTTTTTTGAACTATTATACCATCTGGCAGGCGGTACAGGATAATAATAAAAACAAGGACAAATAGGCTGAAAAACAGCTTCTATCCCAGGGCAGGAACTATACTGAATGTGCCATATTAACGCAATATCAGGGGTTTTAAATTCAATGTATAGAATGTGAAGGATGGGTGTTTGTGTTTTATTTTTATAGTTATTATGTACACGGAAGATGGCATTTAATTTCATTGCACGAGGGGCAATGACAATAAAATAAACCAAGCTAAATGTCAACTAAAAAAATACTCCTTTGGTCTGTTTAGTTGCCAGCAAAAAGGGGGGGGGGGAAGCAGCGCATTCCTTAAATGCTTCAGATAATTCCTAGGCAGCCGAAGCTTCTGGCATGCAAGATTATTACTGGAGAGCCTGATTGATGACTCTGGGCTACGAAGGTGTCCCATTGGAGAATATATATCCAGGAGATAGGGGGGGAAGACCAGGGTCAAGGGGGAAATGAATGGAGTGTCTCAGAATCAGCTGCACCCAGCTAACGCCGACAAGTTCATTCCTAATAAATTTTATTTATTTTTTTACTCGGAGATGATGCGGCTAGAGACTTACGATTTGAATAAGGGTGGATTTGTCAGAGCCTTGACACTAAACTTCCAGAATCTTGGTAGCCGAATTTCTACCGTTTTTCCCAAGATCTCAGTTTGTGCGATGCCTAAAAACAGGAGCCAAAAGAGGAAGAAAAGGACTTACTTGAGAAGCTAAAGGAGAACTTTTCATTCTGGATTCTTCCTCAATGGGCTCCTTCCGTTCACAAATGGAATTGGGATTCTCCCCTGTCTGCCGAGAACAACCATAAAACAACATCAAAGTCAGGCAAGGCGTCAATCGGTCTGCGACGGGCACCATCTTACTGTTTTTGACTGTTTTTCACCCTACACACACCCCCATTGGAAAGGCAAACCCTACTGTGTGGAGGCTGCCGGTCAGGCTGGCGCTGAGGAGGTGGCTGTGCTCCAGGTGGCTCATCATCTGCCTGGTTTCGGCCAACATCTCCTGCAGCTTCTTGTCAGGCGAGCAGGAATCCTGGGAGAAGCCGGATAAAACAGGTCAGGGACCATCCGGGAAAAATTCAGCCCAAGCGACAAGGTTAAGCAAAGGTGGGGTGGCCACTGGCTGCCTCTACAACCAGCCAGCGACAAGACAAGCCACTAGGATATAAACTTAGGACAAACCACACTCCCTTCTAGCACTGATGATGTTCCCTAGTTGGGTCATGAAACGTCTGTAAGGAAACAACCAGGGTCAGGGAGCACTAAGGATGCCATAGTTGTTGTTGTTGTTGTTTTCTTCTTCTTCTTCTTCTTCTTCTTCTTCTTCTTCTTCTTCTTCTTCTTCTTCTTCTTCTTCTTCTTCTTTCTTCTTTCTTCTTTCTTCTTTCTTCTTTCTTCTTTCTTCTTTCTTCTTTCCTTCTCCTCCTCCTCCTCCCTCTTCCTCCTC
Source organism: Hydrophis major (assembly GCA_033807585.1). Classification (NCBI taxonomy): domain Eukaryota; kingdom Metazoa; phylum Chordata; class Lepidosauria; order Squamata; family Elapidae; genus Hydrophis; species Hydrophis major. The sequence continues at coordinate 1,901,987 of CM066339.1, read as the reverse complement.
CTCCTGCCCACCCCTTTCTCCTCCTCCTTCTCCTCCCCTTCTCCTTCCTCCCCTCTGTAAACCCCACTCCCTTCTAGCACTGATGATGTTCCCTAGTTGGGTCATGAAACGTCTGTAAGGAAACAACCAAGCTCAGGGAGCACTAAGGATGCCATAGTTGTTGTTTTCTTCTTCTTCTTCTTCTTCTTCTTCTTCTTCTTCTTCTTCTTCTTCTTCTTCTTCTTCTTCTTCTCCTTCTCCTTCTCCTTCTCCTTCTCCTTCTCCTTCTCCTTCTCCTTCTCCTTCTCCTCCTCCTCCTCCTCCTCCTCCTCCTCCTCCTCCTCCTCCTCTTCCTTTTCCTTTTCCTTTTCCTTTTCCTTCTCCTGCCCACCCCTTTCTCCTTCTCCTTTTCCTCCCCTTCTCCTTCCTCCCCCTCTATAAACCCCACTCCCTTCTAGCACTGATGATGTTCCCTAGTTGGGTCATGAAACGTCTATAAGAAAACAACCAAGGTCAGGGAGCACCAAGGACCCCATAGTCCTTTTCCTCTTCCTCCTCCTCTTCTCCCCCACCCCCCATCTCCCCCTCCTCTTCCTCATCTCCTTCCTCCACAAACCCCATCCCCTTCTAGCACTGATGAAGTTACCAATTTGGGTCATGAAATGTCTGCATAAAAATGACCAAGTTCAGAGAGCCGAGTTTTATATCTGTGTGGCTGCAAAACAAAACTAAAATTGGGGAAATCTTCACCACCAATATTGGGGCAGGTTGGGTGGGATCAACAGCCGGAATATTTTGGGCCTGTTCTGTGTTTCGCTTGGAGATACTTACTTGATGGGTGGGAAGCTGGTTACACTCAGTGGGTGCCCGGAGGTCTGAAGGGTGGTCTGAGGCTGCGGGCATCTCAGGAGGCTTCGTCTCCTTTGACCTTTGAGTTGATGTGAAACACGGCCCGTCCCAATCAAAACTGTTGCGGCTCCCATCCAGGTCACTGTTATATCATCATCATCAAGAGCAATTTATGATTATTAACAGTGGGGCAAATTTGTTTCCAAAGAAAATGAGGCATATGCTAGGCTGCACTGATGGTCATCCGAATGGCACCTGGACCATACAAAGTGCAGATGACCAGAACCTGTTTAAGGCAGGGAGTGTTCAACCTTGGCAACTTGAAGGCCTGTTGGACTTCAACTCCCAGAATTCCCCAGCCAGCACAAAATAGAATTCTGGGAGTTGAAGTCCACAAATGGTCCAAGTTGCTAAGGTTGGACACCCCTGGTTTCAGGTAATGGCTAGGTATAATACCCCTAAGGATATTTTGAAAAGTAACCTGGATTTGCTCAAATTAATACAGGTAGTCCTTGACTTACAACGGTTCAATTGTTACTCACTTAACAACTGCACTGATTCCCTAAATAACTGTGTCAAAAAATATCTTGTAAAATGGAGCAAAGCTCCAGGTCTCCCTTAACCACAGAAATTTTGGGGCTTAGTCGGGATGATATGTGTCATTATGGGTGGTCCTTGGCTTACGGCGGCAATGGGGAACCAGATTCTGCAGCTTTTTCTCCCTTTCTCCCATAGATCTTAAAGGCATTTTAATTTTACAGGTTTCAAAAAGAGCAAAACTCAAGACACTGTTTACAAATTTCCCAGCAAGATCGACAAGCCAGAACTGCTTTCCGTATGATGGCACGTGGCCTTGAAAGTGGCTGAGAGCCAATCGATGCTGGTCAGACTAGCTTTAACTGTGATCTGTGTGTTTTTCCTCCCAAAAGAGGACCATTAAATCCCCTCCAGGTATTTTTTTTTTTTTTTTTTATTGTGTAATTTATTTCGAACATGTGCAGAATGACAATAATAATCAATACAACAACAGTAATAATAATAATAATCATAATAATGATAATAATAATACACAATAACATGTCCGAAAAGGAGTAGGATGAAGCATAAGCTTATTTAATCCTACCCCTTCTTCACTTCCCCATGAATTCAACTTATATCAATAGAATGCATAGTACAAAAATGATGATAATAATAATAATAATAATAATAATAATAATAATAATAAATAATTGAAGTACTAAACATATACATATATACAAAAAAACAAAAACAAATAAGCAGATAGAAAGTAAGTAACAAATATAATTAATAAAGAAATCCAGAATGTTCGACCCCTTCCTCTTCCCTGTACCCAGTGAAAACCATGTACCTGTATCGCTTTTTAAACTGGATCATGCTTGGACATTGCTTAAGCTCCACACCTAACTTGTTCCACAACCTCACTCCACAAACAGAAACACAAAAGCTTTTCAGTGTTGTACGTGCCCTCTGTTGTTTTAAATTGTGCTCCCCCCTCAAATTATAATTCCCTTCTCTGTTGAAAAACATTTTTTGTAAATTGCCAGGAAGTGCCTTACGTATCACTTTGAACATGAATTGAGCTGTTTGAAAATGAATAATGTCGGTGAGTTTTAATGTTCTGGATTTTACGAATAGTGGATTTGTATGATCTCTGTAACCGGCATTATGAATTATTCTTATGGCTCTTTTCTGTAATATGGATAATGAATTTATTGTACATTTATATGTGTTACCCCAGACCTCTGCACAGTAATGTAAATATGGTGAAATGAGTGAACAGTAAAGTATGTGGAGTGATTTGTGATCCAGAATGTGCTTTGCTTTGCTGAGAACTGAGATGCTTCTTGATAATTTGCTTTGGATATGTTTTATATGAGCTTTCCAGTTAATCCTATCATCTATTATTACCCCTAGAAACTTATTTTCGTACACCCTATCAATATCTACCCCATCTACCTGTATATGTGTGTGAATGTTTTTATTGCAGTTGCTAAATATCATGTATTTGGTTTTACTTAAATTTAATGATAATTTGTTCCTGTCAAACCATGTTTTTAATTTGCGTATTTCCTCAATGACTCTCCCCAGTAGTTTGTGCAATTCCTCCCCAGAACAAAAAATGCTTGTGTCATCTGCAAATAATATTAGTTTTAATACTTTAGAAACTTTGCATATATCATTTATATAAAGAATAAACAATTTAGGCCCCAACACTGACCCCTGGGGGACGCCACAAGCAATGTCCAAGCATGACGAAGAATATTCACCCACCTTCACAAATTGTTTCCTGTTGCTCAAATAACTTTTCACCCAGTGCAGTACTAACCCCCTGATCCCATACCTCTCAAGTTTATTGATTAAAATGTCATGATTTATTGTATCAAATGCTTTTTTCAGATCTATAAATATTCCAACTGAGTGTAATTTATGATCGATGGCATTGGTGATCTCTTCTATTGATTCTGTTAATGCTAGTGATGTTGAACTGTTTGATCTAAACCCATATTGACTATCGGAGAGTAATTTGTGTTTATTTATGAATTTATCTAGTCTGTTATTGAACAGTTTTTCTAGGATTTTGGAGAATTGTGGAAGCAAGGAAACAGGTCTGTAGTTTGTGAAGTGGTGTCTATCCCCAGTTTTATACAGCGGTACAACTTTAGCTATTTTCATACTGTTAGGAAATTTACCAGTCTGGAATGATAAGTTGCAGATGTACGTTAGTGGTTCTGAAATCCCCATAATGACCTTTTTTAAAACTTTCATATCAATTTCATTTAAATCCGTAGATGTTTTACCTTTGCATTTATTTACAATATCTATTATTTCCTTTCCTTCCACTGCTGTAAGGAACATTGAACTGGGATTCCTTTCTATAAGGTTGTCACTCCACTTCTTAGCTAAACATGCATCTGGGATTTCATCTGCCAGCTTTGGTCCAACATTTACAAAAAAACTATTAAAACTGTTGACAACATCATCCATATTATCAATTTTCATATTATTTTCAACAAAATATTGAGGGTAGCTCTGTTGCTTGGTACCATTTTTAATAATACTGTTTAATATGTCCCACATTCCTTTAATGTTATTTTTGTTATTAGATAATATTTTACTGTAATATTCCTTTCGACACACCCTTATAATATTAATTAACTTATTCTTATATTTTTTGTATTTATTTTCTGCTTCTTTCGTTCGTTTTTTAATGAACTCTCTATATAGTGTATTTTTCTTTTTACAGGCATTTTGTAATCCCTTTGTGAACCATGGTCGATCTTTGTACTTTTGATTTCTGTCATATTGTTTTATTGGACAATTTATATTATATAATGATGTAAACATTTTTATAAAAGTTTCATATGCACTATCAATGTCTTTTTTATTATATACATTCTCCCAATTTTGTGCCAATAAGTCATTCTTTAACATATTCATAGTTTCCTCTGACCTCACTCGCCTGTATTTTAGTTTCTTCTCTGGGTGATCTCTCAGCTGACTATTATTATAAATTGTAAAAACTGGTAGGTGGTCACTGATATCGTTGATTAGTAGTCCGCTTACTGTATTATTTTCAATGTCATTGGTGAATATGTTATCAATTAGAGTAGCACAGTGGGTGGTAATTCTGCTAGGTCTAGTGATTATTGGATGTAAACTCATGCTGTACATTGTGTTAATGAAATCATCGGTTATTTGGTGCTTATTTGGATTTAACAAGTCAATATTAAAATCCCCACAGATGAAAACAACCTTTTGGTTAGTCTTCGAAAAAAATTCTCCAATCCATTCCTTAAATACCTCAACACTAGAGCCTGGTGCTCTGTATATGCAACTGATTATTACATTTTTACTTTTTTCATTATACATTTCAATTGTTATACATTCTAACAAGTTATCAATCACAATTGTCATATTTTCTACTACTTTGTAATTCAAGTTTTTGTTCACATACACAGCGACACCTCCTCCACTCTTATTCCTTCGGTTTGCACAGTGAAGTTCATATTGATCCAGTTCAAAATCCATTCCTTTAGCTGTATTGATCCATGTTTCTGATATTGCAATAATTTTGAATGGTTTTATAAACTGATTTAAATATTCCTTAATGTTATTAAAGTTTACATATAAACTCCTACTATTGAAATGTATTATTGATAGTTTGTTATCCATTTTAATGGTGTCGTTGTACTGTTCCTCTGTATAATAGCAGCAGTTGTTGTTGATATTAAAGAAAAAATGATTGTCCGGGTCTATGTCATGCTCCAGATCCAGTAGATCATGATCAGTGTGTTGAAATGTCTGAAGTTCCAGGTTACCATGATCTGCAATCCTTTGTGATAAGCTGTCCCTAGTTGGATATGAATGAGCCATATTGGTGTGTTGTGTGTACTGTCATACCTTCGAGTCCGGGATGATGCTCATTCATACCTGACCAGTTCCTCAATATTTCTGATGACCAGAACTTTGGCTTGCTCTGGTGTCCCGTTTAGTTTAATGAATATTTTACAGTTCGATGTCCATGTGTGCTGTATTTTCCCCTGCCTCTTCATCAGCCGCGCTTTTCTGGCGATATCGGCGTTTTGTTTGGTCAGATGCTCGTTGATGAATACGTTGGTTCCTTTCAGTTTCCTTCCTTGTTTTAACAGTGCAGTTTTCTGTTTTCTGTTGACAAACCTCATGATGATGGCTCGTTTGTCGCTGTCATCTCTCCGGGGCAGAGGGTGGCAGGCCTCGATGCAACTACGGTCCATTTCGATCCCTTTGGACTGGAGGAAAGCAACCACCTGTTGCTCCACGGAGCTGCCATCCTGCTCACTGGGCTCCCCCCCGCTATCATCGGTCACCGCCCGGGCGTATGACCAGGGTTTAATCTGGAGCCCAGTCACGATCACGTCGTTGATCCTGGTGTACTGCTCCAGCTCCGCCACACGGCTCTCCAGGTGCGCCAGACGCCGGTCCTTTTCGGCGTTCTGGATCCGGAGCGCCTTCACCTCCTCCACCAGGTTCAGAATGGACTTCTGCTGCTGTTTGACGACAGAAATCTCTTCGGACAAGAAGTCCAGAGACTTCTTAATGTCGTCGCCCTCCTCAGCTGTCAGTGCCCTCTTTGGGCCCATGTTGCTAGTGACGAGCTAGCGTCTACCTTAGCCACCTGCTAGCTAGTTTGTCAACTAGCCGCCGAGCTCCGTTCTTTCAGTCCGTTTTCCAAAACTCAGCGTCGTTAAACCAGGCAGTGGTCAGGCCAGTGTTGTCAACAGATAGTCCAATGTCCGCAATCCCAAATCAGTCGCCAATAACACAGAAATAGTCCAAAAACCGAGCAAGAAAACACCAAAACACACAGACTCCAAACTTTTCTCCAACAGGAAACGGGAAACAAGCTATGATCTCTCTCTCTCTCCCTCGCCCCGTCCCCGCAGCCTTTCTTTCTCACGGCCGCGTCCTCCCGGCTGCCTGCACGCTCGATATCTTAAATGAAAAGCCTGTTATTTTGTTATTTTTTGCAGCAGAGGAGTCAATATTGGCTGTATACTTACTGCGTCCAGCAACAAGACCAGGATTGACAACCTAACAAGTAACACTCCGACTCACGACTATTTAACGTCCATTCAAAGTTACAACGATGCGGGGGAAAAGTAAAGAGAGAGGGACTTAACATTGGTCCCTGTGTTTACAGCCAACGCACCATCGTCTTTAAAATCTTCAAAGGCTTGGCAACTGGCGTGTACTTGGGATGGCTGCAGCTTGCTAGGGTCATGTGATTCTCTACTTGCAACCTTCCCAGCTGGCTTGCCACACGTAATGGAGGGGTGGAGACAGTTTCGCTTAACGACCAACATAACTCACTCAACCCTACAGTGATTTGGCTTAACCAACAGCAATTCAAGTGTGATGAACCAAAAGGGCGTGGCACAAAGGCAACACAGTCAGATAAGCAAGAAGAGTCCCTTTATTATCTCCAACTTTGCCTGCAATGTCCAATTACCTTCGGCTGGAGAAAAAAACTCTCCCAGGAACAGCCTTTAACTGGAGGAAATTAGTCCAAAACAAGGTGCACACAAAATGTAACTAAAAATCCAAACAAACCACGCGGCAGTAATTAACTTGACAGGGCAAGAGAAGGAATTTTGACTTGAAAGCACAGCAAAACTCATACAGTTGAGAAGATGCCAGGAACACAGATAAGCCTCAACGATACCAGATAAATTCATGATTTGCTCCCAACAGATTGCTGTGTGCAGCTTCCCTTTTTAAAGACTGTGTTCCCAGCTGCAGCTAATGAAGGGAATCAGGGCCCTTTCCTCCCCCCTAAGCCATGCAACTCACGTTGCTCCCTTCTCTGTTCCTCCCTCCATGCCTTAGGATGAAGAGGGGGTGGGTGGGCCTGGATCTTTTTCTGAATTTCCTCTCCCTTGTTCTACCTCTCCCCTGCTCTGGCCAGCCAGACTATGCCCTTCCCCAGTTTCCTCCACAGCCAATTCCCACTCCCTGTCAGCTATTTGGCCTCCCCCTCTGAATCAGATTCCAACAGGGGCATGACAGCAAGTTGTAATATTTAGCATGGCTCACTTAACAGTTGCTTTGCTTAGCAAAGGAAGTTCAGGCCCCAGCCGTTGTTGTAAATCAAGGACTACCCGTATACACAGATCCACGTATTAAACACACCAAATACAGGTGAACGTCAAACGCTTAGCCGAAATACTGAACCTTTGCAACTCGGGAGCCTCCAGGGGCCTCGGAGACGACTCCCCAGCCCATAAGCCATCATTCTCCACCGGCTTGAGCCTCTCAGTCCACTCCTGCTTGGAATGGTAGAGGCTGAGTTTACGGACGGCACTGCAGGCCGAGCAGCTCAATTCGCAGGGGTCATTCCCCGGATGGGGAGGCACGCAGGGCCTTTGCCGAGGGGGGATTCTGCCTGGGTCTGCAGGGGCATCGTTGCCATCCCCACTGGCTTTGTCGAAGGACCCAGCTGCCAGGCAGCCTGAGGTTGCTGCGCAGAAGTTGGCTTCAAACCAGTGCTTGTGTCTCGGTAAAGAGGTCACCTCTGACATCCGAACCGTTTCCCTGGATCTGGACGATCGGGGATTGTCCGGCCATGCAGCAAAGCAATCTCCCATCTCCCCGGTGCTCCTGGGGCAACTCAGCGCCCCCTCTTCCTGATGGAGGCGTCTGGGATGGCGGAACGGCCCTTCGTGTACGTGCTCCGTCTGCTTCTCTCGCTGCCCGTTTTGGACCCAGCAAGGGTGGCCGGCCTTTTTCAAAGGGCAGCCGGGAAGGTGGACGAAATGCGTGGGGATTTGCCGGCCGGCTTCATCGCAGAGGGAATCTTGGTCGCCGCTGTTCTCGAGATCTGACAAAACCATAGCTGGGCTGAAAACGGGAACAAGGAAGAACTTCATTGATCTTTAACTTTATGTAATAAATAAATAAATACATCAGTGGTATTTCTTCTGTGTTTCTTATTTAGATTTACATGGCCGCCTATTTGCTCAGGGCGACTCAAGGCAGCTTACAAGAATATAAAAACATCCTATAACCATGATGGCAGGGATGGGATTCAATTTTTTTAACAACTGGTTCTGTGGGTGTGGCTTAGGTGGTGGGCGTGGCTTTGTGTTCATGTGACTGGGTGGGCGTGGCTTGGTGGTCATGTGACTGGCTGGGCGTGGCCAACTCAATATCACTCACATCGAGGGACACATCTCCTTGCCTGGCCTCTCATGACTGTGGAGATGCTGCAACAGCCGTAAGTGTGAAAAACGGTCATAAGTCACTTTTTTCAGTGCCAGTGTAACTTTGAATGGTCACTCCACACAAGCAAAGTACCAGCAAAGGGGGGAAAAATAACTCCAGAGAAGTTCCAGAGACAGGAAGTCTAGTCCTGCCAAGAATGTAATAAGGGTTAACGGAGAGGCAGTTTCTGTAAGCAACACCAGAATGTTTCCTTCCTGCCTTCTTTACAGGATTAGGCCAGTAATTTCTTCTAACAACAACTGCTTAGATGCAGCAGAGCTGTTTTACCTCCCATCCTGAGATTCTGTCCTGCGTTTCTCTTGGGAAATTTCCAGGTGGAAATATAGGAACTGGAGATCCTGTTGCTGTTTCAGGTAGATCTGCCAACGGAGGATGAAAAGAAGCCAATCAGCCGTGGGAGGGTGGAATTTTTTTTAATTTCGGGGACATTCAGCCTAGAGACTTCCAAGGATGAAATCCCACTCTGTAAAGCCTGAGTAAGGCCACACCTAGAGTCCTGCATCCAGTTTTGCTCACCACACTATTAAAAAAAGATGTTGAGGCTCTAGAAAGAATGCAGAGAAGAGCAACCAGGATGATGAGGGGACTGGAGGCTAAAACATATGAAGAGCTGGTTGCTGGAATTGGGTATGTCTGGTTTCATGAAAAGAAGGACCAGGGGAGACAGGAGAGCATCTTCCAATATTTGAGGGGCTGCCCCAGAGAGGAGGAAGGGGTCAAGCTATTTTCTAAAGCACCCAAAAGGCCAGACAATGGATGGAAAGTGAACAAGGAGAAATTCAACCTGGAAATAAGGAGAAACTTTCTGACAGGGAGAACCATCAACCAATAGAACAGAAGTTGCCCTCGGAAGTTGTGGGAGCTTCATCCCAGTCTGGACTGCCATCTGTCAGAAATGGTGTAGGGCCTCCTCCTGCTTGGGGGTGGGGGGTGGGGGGTTGGACTAGATGACCAACAAGGTGCCTTCCAACTCTGATTATCTGTTATCTGTTAAAAAGGAATTTGCAAAGAATTCTATTTACAACCTCCAGAAAATGTTTCTGGAAAAAAAATGTAGCAGCTTTTTATTTTATTACTCTTACTTTACCTTTTACTTGACTTACAACAGTTTGTTTATTGATTGTTCCAAGTTACAACTGAAAAAAAGTGAATGTTTTTGACACTTATGCTGTTGTATCCCCCGTGGTCCCACGACACCCAAAATTCAGGCACTTGGCCACTGACTCGTATTTATGACAAGTTTTGCAGTGTCCTGGTATCACATGATCCAGTTTTGGGACCTTTTGACGAGCAAAGTCAATGGGGAAGCGGGATTCATAGAATAATAGGGTTGGAAGGGACCTTGGAGGTCATCTAGTCCAATCCCCCCCTGCTTGGGTAGGAAGAGTCTGTTCCAAATATTAGCCTCTAGCTAGGATTGAATTCACAGCCTCCTGATTGTGAGGTGAAAGCTCCAACTCTAGGCCACCAGAGCCGCACTCAACAACCTTGCTCCTAATTTAACAACTGCGGTGATCCACTTAACAAATGTGGCAAGAAAAGTCGTAAAACGAGACAAAACTCACTTAACAAATGTCTCAGTGAACAACAGATATTTTGCGCTCAGTTGTGGTCATAACTCAAGGATCATGCCATAGCTCATTTTTATTCGATTACTTTCCTCGCAAAAAGCTTCTTTTACTTAAGGACTTCCTCTGTTTCCCGAATGAAGCGGCCTCAAAACAAAACGACGCCAGAATTCTTTGCACTTTCAAATCCCCTTTTTGCTCCCAGGGAGGCTGCAAAAGGAGGAAGCGCTCGCAGCCAGAAACCGGGAGTCCCACCTGTCTCAAATTGTTCAGCTCTGTGTCTGTCCGAAGCTGTTTTGACTTGGCGGAGAGAAGAAGCTGAACCTTTCGACTTTCCCTCTCAGCTGCGGGAAAAAAAAGGGGTGGAAGAATCGGTCAGTTTTCCAGAAGCCCCAAAGAGAAACCATAACATGCCTCACAAATATCCGTAGCCGGGGTGTAAAATGAGGGCGAAGGTTCTCGTGGATCCATTTCCAAACATTTCTGTGATGACCCAAAGGGGCGTAGCACAAAGGCAACACAGTCAGATAAGTAAGAGGAGTCCCTTTATTATCTCCAACTTTGCCCCCAATGTTCAGGTTACCTTCGGCTGGAGAAAAAACTCTCCCAGGAACAGCCTTTAAGTGGAGGAAATTCAGTCCGAAAACAAAGTACATACAAACTGTAAGTAAAAATCCAAACAAACCAAGCTGCAGTAATTAACTTGACAGGGTAGGAGAAGGAATTGCAGACTTGAAAGGCCAGCAAAACACACACAGTTGGGAAGATGCCAGGAACCCAGGTAAGCCTCAACAATACCAGATAATTCACAATTTGCTCTCAACAGTTTGCTGCACGCAGCTTCCCTTTTAAAATACTGTGTTCCCAGCTGCAGGTAATGAAGGGGAATCAGGGCCCTTTCCTCCCCCGTAAGCCATGCAACTCACATTGCTCTTTTCTCCATTCCTCCCTGCATGCCCTCAGATGAAGAGGGGGTGGGCCTGGGTCTTGCTCTAAACTTGCTCTACCTCTCCCCTGCTCTGCTCAGCCGGACTGTGCCCTTCCCCAGCTTCCTCCAAAGCCTCCTCCATAGCCAATGGAGCCACACTCCCACTCCCTGTCAGCTGCTCGGCCTCCCCCTCCGAATCAGATCCCAACAGGGGCATAACAATTTTGTTAGCAGACTATATAACATCTTCAACGCAGTTTAAGGGATGTGAGGGGGCCATTTAGAACTCAAGACTCGGTAACCCTTCAGACTTACTTACCAGTAAGCATTAATTCATTACTTAAATAAACATTTTCTTGCTTGAGCTGTATAATTTCTTCCCTCTGGGCACTGTTTTCTTTGATTTTTTCACTGAGATCCCCTTAAAAAAGAAAAGAAAGAGCAAACCAATTTATCTCTTCGCATTTTCTTATACAATCACTTGCCATTCAATCACCTTGGCAGCTTTAAGTCTTGTGGATTTACTTTATCTCCCAGAATTCCCCAGCCAGCAGGACTGGTTGGGGAATTCCGGGAGTTGAAGTCCACAAGCCTTAAACAAGCTGCCATGACTGGACATCCCTGCTCTAAATATAATTTACCTTTTAGTCTGTTTGCTTCTGACATCATTTCCTTCAGCCTGAGTTTAAAATTCTGCTTCTCTTCATTGAAACTCCATTCTTGCGTCTTGCATGCGCACAAAGCGCTTTCTAACTTTTTAAATTTGCTGGTAAACTCAGTGATCTGATTGGTTGCTTCAAGGATATCGTCATCCTACCGAAATCAAGAAATAAATGGAGGTTTAGAATGAGAAGAATTAGAATGAGAAGAACTTTATCGCCATTGTACAAGTACAACGGAACTGCGGATGCACCCCAGCAACTATTCGCAATACAATAAAACCAAAGCACTTAAAAATGAAGATAAGAAGTGAAGGCCTGACTGCTGAAAAGCAAGCAACTTCTTTGAAAAAGGGGCTCATTAGCGAAGAGCTCAAAGGAGCTTCACTCCCCACAGTGGACTGGGGAATTCTGGGAGTTGAAGCCCACCCATCTTCAAGTTGCTCAGGTTGAGAAACACTGTTGGAAAGGATCACATGGATCTACTTTGGGGGCCCTTGACTTCCCAATGACAGACAAACATTTGCAGGACCTTGAGTCTTAAAAGCGTCAGAAGCTCTTGTTCCCTGGCTTGAAGCTGACCCACTTGGTTTGAGAGGTCCATCACAGAGCCAACCAAAGTTTGATTTTTCTCCTAAGAGAAAAAGAGACAAGAAGAACAGATTCTAGCAGGGTTTTCTCCCAGCTGACCTGTCCCGTCACATGAACACAAGAAAGGCACTTTGAGCTTTGCAGATGTCTTTCTCTCTGATTTACAGGACTCCCCCCAAAACCAGACAGCCCACTCAATCCCAAAGGACAAGGCAACAATTTTATTTTCAAAGGAACTCACATTACAAATTTGCAACGCTGCAAATACAGCAGCAAGCATCCCATTAAGGCCCTGCAAGAGAAAAGCACATTCCCCCCACCCCAAAAAAAGATTTAAAGGGCCCCCCAACTTTTCTGGTGCTTCAAAAGGGATTCAAAAATGTGACTTTTTGCTTTTGGCGAGCGGGACGATAGCTCCCTTCTCTCTTTTTCCCTTCCTTCTTTATTTACATCCAGGTTTGTTCTTCTCTCTGCCATTTGATTATTCACCTTGTATTCCAGGTTTGGGAGTTTTTAACCCGTTTGCAAGCCGCCCAGCAGCCCTGAAGAATTGGCAGCATATTGGTTGAAAGGATAAAAAAAAAAATTCAGAAGGATGACAGTGGCTTTACCTCGAGGCTCTGACATTGCAGAGACGTGTCGGAGGCTCTCTGAGACAACTCCTGCAGCTTTTGCTGGGTGTTTTCCAGCGTCGAACTGCAGTCGTTCTGCAGGGATCCCAGGAGCTTCAATCTCTGGGTCAGGGTGGATACCATTTCATTTCTCTTATGTAGCTCATCTGGGGGGCATGAGGGTGTGAGATTAAAATCTTGTTAACAACGGTAAACCGACAATTTAAATCATTTCCCCACCTCTCTGTGTCAGGACTCCAACAAATCCACCCCCATTCAAATCATAAGTCTCTAGCCGCATCTCAGAGAATAAAAAAATTGATTTATTAGGAGTGGCCATGTTGGCGTTACCTGGGTGCAGCCGACACTAAAATACATCCTTCATTTCCCCCTTGACCCTGGTTCTCCCCCCACCCCCTGGATATATATTCTCCAATGGGACACATCCATAGCCAAAAGTCATCAGTCGTGATCTCCAGTAATAATCTTGCGCTCCGACATCTTTGAGCTGCCAGGGCGATTATCTAGGCACTTAAGGAATGCACTGTTTTCCACCACTCCCTTTTTCTGGCAGCTAAAAAGACCAATGGAGTATCTTTTTGGTTGACACTCTCTTTTAAAATCACTATTCGAAACTCTGCTGTACATAAATTATTATTTATTTATCAAATTAATATGCTCCCTGGGCTGTGGTTCTGGCAAGACAGAGCGGCTTTACATTAAGCCAGTCGGGAGCCTCCTATTCAATTAAGAATAAATATTGGAAATAAATATTTAAACACCGGAAAAAGAAAAGACAGAGAGAGAGAGAGAAAGAGAGAGAACATACAGTAATTCCTCAAAAGAACACCCACATCCTGGTTATGCTGCCCACTTTCAGGCTGTTGTACCTGCCATATTTCTTTATCCTTAAACCACTCATTTCGAGAGGAAGGTTTGTTAAGGGAATCTCAGTGCAGCTTTGCTAGTTTCATTCCAGGTTTTCACATAGAGAAGATTAAGAAAATACAACTGCTCTACTACGTACATACAGCCCCGTGTTGGAAGAGCATCCAATCACTGATTTAACACAGTACTGGTGATTACTATTGTTAGAGAATCTCTTGAAAGGATTCTACGCCTAAGGCAACATTCCAGGATTTCCATGGCGCAGAAGCAATCACAACGGAGTGGCAAGCCAACATTTCTAGGACCAGACAAGCCAACTGTTGAAATTCCTCCTTGCTGGCTGTTTAAAATGACAACAAGCAGCTTAGTATACGTGTGGGGTATAACCTGTTTCCCCCCACCCCAAAAAATGCACTTGTCTTCCTTAGTGAATCAAATATTGTAGAACATTTTTCCTCCATCTGACCTTCTAGGTATGTGAAGCCAACAACCACACAGGTCAGAAACAATGGCTTGAAAGTGGCATTCCCCCCTCCCCTCCAGAAGGCTGGGGTAGAGCATCAACCCAGTATTATGGCTAAAATAACCATCATGTACCTGATGCCGTGACGGACTATTAGCCTAACATTGTTAGTGTTTTTCAGAAACTTTTCATAAACTTGTTAGCCAATGCTGGGATTATATCCACTTGCAAGCCACAAAGGTATGAACTCCAAACTCAGCTTTCCTATAACCCTCCAGGTGTACCCAGGACTATGCAAGCGGAACCATCAGCCTCAGTCTTACGATCTGTAAAATGGGACTGCCAAGGCCAGACAGGCAGAGCTCCTTTTAAAGGCCTAGGTTTTGTGAAAACTCACTTTCCAACCTGCTGCTTCGTTCTTCCAGTGTGAGTATCCTCTGACGATCATCCTCCCAAGCCAAAAACTGCCTCTGGTGCACAGCCACCATGTTGTTCAGCTCCTTATCGCGATCTTTAAGCTCTGCAAGTACCAGCTGGAGTTCCTTCTTCAGTTTTTGAACAATGTCGCTCTCTGATCTGGAGGCCAGGTTCTAACAAAGGGAGAAAAAGAGACTTTGGAAAGGAGTAAATACACTATGATGATCTAGCAAACACCTCATTCTAATTCTCTAGGTCAGGGGTCTCCAACCTTGGCAACTTTTAAGATTTGTGGACTTCAACTCACAGAATTTCTCAACCAGCTGTCCAACCTTGGCAACTTGAAGATTAGTGGACTTCAATTCCCAGAATTCCCCAGCCAGCTGGCTGGGGAATTCTGGGAATTGAAGTCCACTAATCTTCAAGTTGACAAAGTTGGAAACCCCATGGTCTAGGTTAATCCTTGCATCATGAAAGGTAACCTGTAACTTCAGTGTCATTTTAATATTTCACATTTTCCTACCTGGAAGGGACTGGAAATACCCAACGAAGAATTCATCAGGTTTCTGAGGTCAGAACTGGATCAAACAAGCCAACTTCATTTCAAATGTGGCACTGGTGCAAAGCAGAAATACTTTGTTATCCAGGTTGTTGTTTTCAAAATATATAGATTTTTTAAAATTTAGGATTGGTCATAATAGTAACTCTTAACACAAAACACGCTGAAAGAAAAGAGTAAAAAATGCAAGGGATAAAAAGAGGAAATTCACTGTATAATGGACAGTAATACACCCAAACACACATCCAGACACGCAAAACACACATCCAGACACACAAACACACCCAGATACACAAACACACCCAGACACACAAACACACATCCAAACACACAAAACACACGTCCAAACACACAAAACACACATCCAGACACGCAAACATACATCCAGACACGTGAACTCATCTCTACACATAATAAATCCCTACATTTGTTGCATGACACACATTGATACACATACGCTGAACCCACCTCTACACAAGGAGAGACCAATTCTCAGGAAAACACACAACTCTACCTTACTTACATGCTACCTAGTCACTGATACATACAAACACACACCCCACACACTCACAAATACTCAGTGTGAACCCATATCTTCACACACAAAGATCCACCACCCCGTGAAAAAATCCCTCCAGTACATTCATACACTAAGCCTGCCACACGCCCACGCATATCCCTCCCCCCCCACCGCGGGTCAACCCGCGTGTACACAAGGGACACCACACACACACTTACTTCTACACTCGCGTTCCAGGACCCCAACACCGACTCCCAGACCCGCCGGCCCAACTCCCGTCCACCGCCCGCCTCCCTCGGCCGGGCTCCCCATGGCTGCTGCTCCTCCTCCTCCTCCTTCGGGCGAGGCCAACCTGCCCGGCGCTCACCTGTCCGGCAGCAGCGCGAGGAAGGCGGGCTGGAGCGGACCGGAGGGAAGACTGCGGAGCCTCACGTCCGCGCCCAAGCCCGAGCCGAGCCTTCGGGAGTTCCCAACGGGAGGGCGGTTGGAGGCCCCGGGAAGTGTGATTCTCGCCTGTCCCGTCGCGGGTGCCTTCTCCCCCCCTCTCTCGTCCCCACCACCCGTCCCTCAAAGGAGCCGCCCCGCACCCCCTTAGTGCCCCCCCCAAAAAAAACACTCTCCCCGCCCGTCTCCATCCTTTTCCTTTCCCCATCTCCAAAGGCAGGAGCTTCTGAGTCTGGAGGTGATTTTGGATAGAAGATGGATGGATGGTGGGTTAGGTAGGTGGATAGATAGGTAGGTATAGGTAGGTAGGTGGATGGATGGATGGATAGGTAAGTGGATAGATGGATGGATAGGTAGGTGGGTGGATAGGTAGGTGGATGGATGAATAGATAGGTAAGTGGATGAATGGATGGATAGGTATAGGTAGGTAGGTGGATGGATAGGTAGGTGGGTGGGTGGATGGATGGACAGACAGACAGACAGATGCTTTCTGGATCTCACTTCTTCATCAGTTGCACAATGTGCTTGTGAAGTCACCTTTTTTTCTTTTTCTTTTTTGCTGGTGAAATAAACCTTTTTGGCTCAGAGAGGAAGAGGGGTAGGCACAAAAGTTTGCCCTTGGGATCTGAATTCCATCCATTTACTTGTGAGATCTTCTTTTTTCACAGGGTTTGGTTCGAAGATGGAAAATCTGCAAGCTCTCAGCTAGCACCAGAGTGTTAAGAGGGGACGTGGGGACAAGGTATTTGAAAAGAAAACCAAACTTGTTTTTATTTGAGGGGGTCCTTGGTGCTCTCTGATGTTGCCTCGTTTGGGTCATGAAACGTAAGAAAACCACCAAGCTTAGAGGGCACCAAGGACCCCACAGGCTTCCTCCTCTCTGCAAACCCTTCCTAGCACTGATGATATTACTTAGTTTGGTAATGAAACGTCTGCAAGAAAACTCCCAGCCTCAGAGAGCATGGAGGACCCCACAGTTCAACCCTGAGCTACAAATATTCTCCTTTATTGATCATTTTTAAGAACAGATAGGAGTGTGGCCCATGCCTAGGAGCTTACGTTCACACACTACGCCAGGCCTTTGTGTAAATTTATTTGCTTTCAACGAAGCTGCCAACTCAAAGGAAACACACAGCAAAGAACAGTAACTTCTTTATTAGAGGAACACTCTACTTCCAGCCGAAGGTGATACTCTCACTTCCCCCGTTTAAACTTTGGCAAAGAAATATCACAGACAAAAAATAAAAAAGCAGCAAATAGACCATAATTAAAAATGCTACCAGGGAAAACATGCCTCTCCAACACGTCTGTCCCGCTTGGATTCTCTTGGCTAGAGGTGGGTGTTTTGTCCCCCCCAAAAAAGGCAGGAACTGGTGGCTTTTCCAAAGGAATCTCACTTCTTTACTTCTCCTAGATCTTCAATGCTATCATCGTCCACCTGCAGCACAGAGTTCAAATATATTTATTACACCAGAAAGGATCACATGGAAACGAATTGAATGTTCTGACTCTGAAAGATTGTTCGTGTTGTGGTTAGCCGGCAGCAGGTGTGGACGGCTGAGGAGAGCGAGGACTCAGATGAGGAGCCAGGACCATCAGGGAGAGGACTGCTGCCTTCAGAGATTGTGGGGGCTGGCAGCAGCGATGAGGCGGTTCCCAAGGAGCCTGTGCCAAGTGCACATACATGCAGGGCTGCTCGCAGGAAAGAGCAGCTGCAGCAGCATGGGCGACTCGGGAGTAAGGCTGCAAAGTAATAAATTAACCTTCTTTGCAGAAGGCAAAGACGTTTTGAAACTCCAGCCTCGTGAACATTCCAGTATCCCGAGTTTATATTTGAAGATTCTCATTTTGCACATTATTTCTTATCTGTTATCTTTTGGCAAGTGTCACAGAGTTTGGCACTGCTTGTATTTTTCACAGCTAATTATTTTGGTTTCTGTTTCTTTTGCATTGTGTTTGATTAGTTGAAAAAGGGCGTGGGTCAGAACAGTTTGGGGGTGGGAAGGAGATAATTAAATTGCTTTTAATTCCAAGTTTTACCTAGGGGAGAGTCAATCAGTCAACAGATTATATATTCCCATGCCCAAGTAGTTTAACAAAAACTAGCTGAAGACATAGCTTACTAGGAAAGAGGAATGGGGAAGGAAAAGACAAAAAACTAGCTTGATTCTAGCTTGGCTTTTTTCCCCTTTTCCCTCTCTCCCTCTCTTTCCTCCTATGCATGTCTTTCAAACATAAGTCTGAGGGTTTCTAAGTCATTTCCCCTCCCCTACCCTCTGGTCTTTTATTATGGGATACTTAGGGGATACATTTTTAAAAAAAATCTATTGATATGGCTGCTTAATGGAATGCAATCAATCCATTTCAGCAAGGAATCAACCATTGTACCAAATTAACATCACCCAATGTCAGTTTCTAATTCCCTGCCAGGATACCATGGATATTATTTTTATCTTTACAGCTCCACTGCAAAGTCTTAAATGCAAGGGAAAACCCAACTTTTAATTAAAAAGCTCTTTCTAACAGAAAGCCAGTCAGATGAGGTTTTGGTGTATTTACCTCAGGCCATTTTTCCTGAATGACTTCGATGATGTCGTCTGTGAAATCTCCCTGAATAATTATTTCATCCTCCCCAGTGACGGAGGCACCGCAGGAAAATTTCTGAGCAAAGAACCTTTGGGCCTCCTTAAGATCTATTTCTGTTTGGAGAAGAAACAAAGAAATAAAAGATCAAGACATACCAATACTTGGTTACTAGTTTCTAAGCCAGGGTTTTTTTTTCAAAAAAATTTCAATTTCAAGACACATGCTGGCTGGGGAATTCTGGGAGTTGGAAGTCCACCCATCTTAACATTGCTAATTTTGAAAAACTGTATTCTAAACCAGCGTCTTTACACAGCAACAAGATTGTGAGCCATCCCAGAATCCCCGCCCAGACAGATATGAAAAAAAAAAGCCAAGTCAGGTTATAGAAGAAAAAGCTCTCTATTCTGAGCTTAAACCCCAAATTGTAGGTCCACAGTTCAAAGGGGACCTTCACATCATTTAGAATACAGATTTGCAGCTTCGAAAAACTGATCCTAACCTACCCTCCTTGGTAGCTTGCAAGATGCTCCTGAGATATCTTTTTTTCTTTCATACTAGCTGATCTCTACTGATTTGAGCCCAGAGACCTCTGCAAAAAAACCGTGTTTCTGCTTTACTCACCAAAAGTCGCAAGCCCGCATACTCGTGTGACGTATTTTTTCTTCGCCCGTGGGATTTTTGCTATCGTCACTTTCTGAGGCACTGTTTTCTTCTTCTGTTTGATCTGACCCCTTCCTCCTGAGAGGCAGGCAGAAAAGGAAGGGGAATAAACCACCTTTTCGAAATCTAGTCTGAAGGATGCAAAAGGGATCTACTGCCTTTCTGATTCTCCTCCACTGTCTAGAAAGTCATCTCAAACCATCTTGAAAAGAGGGTTGGACTAGATGATATCACCATCCCAGCAACTGCTGAGCTTGCCTTGCCCAGCCTGGGGTGCTCCAGATGTGTCTGGAGGTCTAATCCTGGACAATACAGTACCAGATTTAAAAAACTGACTTGTGCTTTAATAGGGTCTTAAGAAAAAAAAAAAAAAGCTGTATCCAGCTAATAATTGCCTCTCTTTTGTTTTTTCTTTTCTTCCTCTTCACCGATTGTTCCTTGGCCTTCTCCAATGCCAGAATCTTGTTTAGGGCAGTTTTCTGAAATTCGAATGGACACAGTTATTAGAGATACTGCAGTCTTGCAAAAAAAAAGAAGACAATGGTTAAAGATTTTTTTAAATGGGGTTTTCTTTATGAGGCTCTCTTAATATGGCCCTATTGAGAGTTATTTCCATTTAGCAAAGTAAGTTGATCGATTGGTATTTTTTCTTCTTCTTCACAAAATGCAACTTCCTTTTTGCAACCCAGAAAATTCCCACTGGATTTAATGCAATGTTTTCCCAGACAAACGAGGATGAGATTAAGGAAGACATTTCATGCTCCAAAGGTCACAAAATGGATTTACCTACAGTAAGCTTTGCAAATTCATTTGGGAAATTCTTCTCTAGCCACTGCCTGCATTTTGCCATATCAGGCATGTATTCACAATACTGGAGGAAAAAAACAGAGTAAAATTATTGGTGGAGAATGGCCAAATATATACAGCACAACATAACTCTTAAGGACTTGTATGTAAGAGGCGAGAAATCATTTTGGACAGACGCATATTATAGGCTGTCTTTTCACACAGGGAAAGAAGAATCTGCTCCGATGATCCTTTTCTACAATAAAAGCTATTTTAGCCATCTTCAGAGAGATCAATACAACTGTGAATAGGTTGAGCTGGTATAATTCTAACCAATGTGTTAGTCTACTGATTTCCAGTTAAATCTTTATACAATTTAAATATTTTTGAAAGTTCTGTAGCATTTTCATTGCACTGAACAAACCAAGCAAAAAACTAAAATTAAAGCAACTCACCTCTGTTGGCAAGGAACAGACTGGGGAAAAAAATGGGAAAAAGTTTAAAACAATGATAATGTTTTCCCGTGGAATCCAGCTTAAACATCTTATTTAAGATGGGCATCTCCAGCAAGTTTCTCAAAATGGAGCTGTCCTACAAAACCCATTAGCCCCAACCAGCATGGCTGATAAAAAGAGATGTTGGAAGCTGTAATCAGATAATACCCGAAAACCCACAATATCCCACATTTAAGACCGGTCTTTCTAATTAGTGTGTTGATTGCTATCGTGAATTCTATTTTCTTAGAAGAAGATTCCTATCGTTAAACTGTATTTTCTTAGTTATAGGACATCATTTTGCAGAATATGCTAACTTATATTGTATTAATTTCTCTCTTTTTTGTGAATGCCTATTTCCATTTTTAAAAACACACAGAAGATAAGTATTAAAGTGTTTCTCAACCTCAGCAACTTTAAAGATACGTGGACTTCAACTCTCAGAATTCCTCCTCAACTAGCTAAATTTGCTGAAGTTGAGAAATGCCACTCTAGATAAAAAGCGCTTTCAGCTACCCAAATAATCTTCAAGCAGCCTTAACTGGGATAAGTGGAAAGAAACCCACCGGCGGCTTATGAAGCTGCCCTTTTTCGCACCTACCTCCACAGTAGAGCACCCGAAGAGGATAGTCTACATCTGGTCTAGCGTTACATCTTTGGTCTCCCTGGCAGTCCAGGACCACAGGCTCCATCTCAACACAGCCAGGAAATGGAGACCTTCACTTCAACCTAGAGAGAGGTGGTTGGCCTCCAAAGATCAGGCAGAAAATTTAAAAAGGGGCCTATGAATGAATTAGAATTAGGATAGTAGATTTGGAAGGGATCTTGGAGGTCTTCTAGTTCAACCCGCAACTCAAGCAGGAGACCCTAAATCTGGGGTCTTCAAACTTGGCAACTTTAAGACTTGTGGACTTCAGCTCCCAGAATTCCTCAGAAAGAAGTTTGAAGACCCTTGTGAAAGATGATAGGTAGGTAGGTACGGAGAGAGGGATGATAGGTAAATAGGTAGGGAGGGAGGTACAGAGAGAGAAAGAAATGATAGATAGGTGATCAGGGGTCTTCAAACTCAACAGCTTTAAGACTTGTGGACTTCAACTCCCAGAATTCCTCCTCCAGTCATGTTAGCTCAGGAATTCTGGGAGTTGGAAGTCTTAAACTTGCCAAGTTGGAAGACCCTTGTGACAGATGATAGATACATAGATGATAGATTGATTGATAGACAGATAGGCAAATAGGTAGGTAGGTACAGAGAGAGAGATGATAGATAGACAGGCAATAGATCAGGGGTCTTTGAACTTGACAACTTTAAGACTTGTGGACTTCCAACTCCCAGAATTCCTCCTCCAGTCATGTTAGCTCAGGAATTTTGGGAGTTGAAGTCCACAAGTCTTAAAGCTGTCAAATTTGAAGACCCTTGTGATAGGTGATAGATAGATAGATAGATAGATGGATGATAGGGAGGGAGGGACGGAGGGACGGAGAGAGAAGATAGATAGACAGACAGACAGACAGACAGATAGATAGATAGATAGACAGACCAGGGGTCTTCAAACTTGGCAGCTTTAAGACTTGTGGACTTCAACTCCCAGAATTCCTCCTCCAATCTTGTTAGCTCAGAAATTCTGGGAGTTGGAAGACCCCCTTGCCCCAAACCTGTAGAACATAGAATGATAGAGTTGGAAGGGACCTTGGAGGTCTTCTAGTCCAATCCAATGAGGGCTTGTGAAGGTGGCTCCCCTTGGATGGGAGACCCCCCCCCGCCCTCCCCAAAGGAAGCCCAAAGCAGTTGCACTGCCAGGGCTGGGCTCTTATCCAAGGAGAAGCCTTGAGGCCAATTGGGGAGGGGCGAGAGCTGGGAAAGGTGCTCCCCCTGCCCAAGGGTGGCCCAGCCAGATCCCCCCCCTCCCGGAAGCCCTCCTCCCAAGAGGCTGAATCCCCCCAAGAAAGAGGACACGGGACCCCTTGGGTGGTTCTGGGGGGGCCTCTCGGGATCCGCGAGTTAAGAAAGGTGGGTTGCCCAGTCCGGGCTGGGGAAAGCCGGGAAGTTCCCCAAGGCGCCCACCCCCCACCCCCCACCCCGCTTACCCGCACGCCCCCTCCAGGCAGGTCGCTTCGCCGGCGGTTCAGCAGGCAGGCAAGACGGGTGGGAGATCTCGCGAGAGCGGCCCAGTTCCCACGAGAACCACCCGCTGCCGCCGCCGCCGAGGAGCTTCAGAGGTGGACCAGAGGGAAAACCTCGGCTGCTCTTCCTCGCCTTTTTTTTTTTCCCTCCTCTTCCTCCCTTCAGGAGTCGCTGTGCTTGCGGAAGTGAGCCGGAAACCATAGAGCGGCCGGCCGGGCGGAAGGAAGGGCCGTTTACGGGTCGTTCTTTGGGCCAAGTGCCTTCACATTCGTTGCTATTTTCCCCCTACCCCCCCTCCCCTTTGCTCCGCGGGCGACCGGGGTGGCCATGCCTCGCTATGCCCAGCTGGTGATGGGACCCGCGGGGAGCGGGAAGGTGAGTCTTGGGTGGGAAGGAGCTTCCAGGGCAATGATTTTTCCAAGCTTGGCAACTTAAAGATGGGGGGGGGGGGGACGACTTCCAACATACAGGCTGGGGAATTCTGGGAATTGAAGTCCCCCCCCCACCATCTAGTGGCTGGTAGTTCCCTTGTCTCCAGATCCACCCTTTATTTCCCCCCACCCCCCGTGCTTTTATTTCCCTCCTTTGTGGGCAGAGCTCCTGATGTGGAGCCACCCTGAGATCCTAAGAAGCGAGTAGGTGGGTTGCAGCAGCCCCTCCATCAACCGAGCCTCTCCTCTTCCAGAGCACCTACTGCTCCATCATGGTCCAGCACTGTGAAACCCTCAACCGTTCGGTGCAGGTGGTGAACCTGGATCCAGCAGCAGAACACTTTGACTACGATGTCATGGCAGGTAAGGATGTCCCAACACCCTCCTCCCTTCTAAAACGGAGAGTTACCTGGGACTTTAAGGGACCAACATAAATTCAGTGGGTTTATTTGGGTTGAGGGAGAAGCAGCTCATCAGAATTTATCCACCTGGATTCCTTGTACTTGATGATTCTTGCCTCTTGGTGAATGTATCTTTTCATTTTATGCACACTGAGAGCATTTGCACCAAGACAAATTCCTTGTATGTCCAATCACACTTGGCCACCAATAAAGAATTCTATTCTATTCTTTGACTCCAAGCATCATCATCATCATCATCAAATGATGATGAAACAATCCCATCATCCCTTGCAGGCAACTGAATTCAGTCTAGGCAACTGAATGGAGCTGAGTGTTTACTGGCCGGATGCCCTTCCTGTCACCAGTACGGAGTTATGTTCAGCAGATAAATTCTCATTGTGCCCGGAGAGAGAAAAATATTTGCCTCTACCAAGGATCGAACTCACAGCCTACTTATTGTGAGACGAGAGCTCCGCCTCTAGGCCACCTTACCACACTCTTTGAGTCCAAGCATCCTTTCCCACAATTCCCCTGAGATGAGCCCGGCATGATAACATCTCTTGGTCTTGTGCTGGCAAATGTAGGTCTCCCCTCTTTGCCTTGTAGATATCCGAGAGTTGATTGAGGTGGACGACGTCATGGAGGATGATTCCCTCCGGTTTGGTCCCAACGGCGGCTTAGTTTTTTGCATGGAATATTTTGCAAACAATTTTGATTGGCTG
The DNA here is from genome assembly GCA_033807585.1 of Hydrophis major. Taxonomy (NCBI): domain Eukaryota; kingdom Metazoa; phylum Chordata; class Lepidosauria; order Squamata; family Elapidae; genus Hydrophis; species Hydrophis major. The sequence continues at coordinate 1,877,527 of CM066339.1, read as the reverse complement.
GAAGAATGCCTCGGTCATGTGGAAGATGATTACATCCTGTTCGATTGCCCAGGTAAGCCGAGGAAAAATGTAGGATAAATTTTCTGGATTCTTAGATGACGGATGAAGGATGTTTGATGCTTATTTTGTTTGATTGTAAGTTTAAAAAAGGGCTTTAATTTATCCCTTATAGGGGAGATGGATGGACAGCATAAAACTTTAATAAGTAAATAAGTTTGATAAAATGTATTACATTTTATTTAATAAATAGAAATCCAAAGCTATGGAAATTAAGTGGCTGTAATCTTTCTGGCACTGTGTGGCCTTGAAATTTTAATGTAGAAGAAATCGGTAAACTTGAGTATGATAAAAAAAAAAAGGCAGAGAGGGAAGATATCATTTTAATAATCATTTTATGATTGTCAAAGAGTTTATCTCTTTCTGGTTTCTCCAGCACACACAAATCCCCAGTCAGTCTGTGCTTGTTTTTGTTTGATATCTGATTTTTTTGTTTCTAGTTTTAAATATCTTCCTTGAGATTTTCTTCTGTGGAATTGGGAGATGGATACTTGAAATGAATAAACTTATTTCTTCTTTTTAGGTCAGATTGAACTCTACACTCACTTGCCGGTGATGAAACAGTTTGTAGAGAAGCTGCAACAGTGGGAATTCCATGTTTGCGGTGTTTTCCTTGTCGATTCTCAATTCATGGTGGAATCTTTTAAGGTATCTTACGGATTCAGAGGTGTTGAAAATTGAAACCCCATGCTATGGACAATCAGCAAGATTTTTTCAGTTTGTCCTGTATGGTAACAGAATTATTGTCTGTTTGTGTTTGGAGGCCTTAAATGGGCATTAAATGAGTGACATATTGGAGAATGGAGCATCCACAGATTTTGTGTGATTTTTCTTTTTCTTTTCCTATCTCCTCCTGATGGTAGTTTATTTCTGGTGCGATGGCAGCTCTTAGTGCTATGGTTTCCTTAGAGATCTCCCAGATAAACGTCATGTCCAAGATGGATTTGCTGAGCAAGAAAGCAAAAAGCGAGATCGAAAAGTAAGTGTGAACGATGAATAGTTCCACTTTGCCTGGGATTTTGACACTGAGAAGGTTGGGGGGAGAAATGATTAAAGCTAGCATTAATGTTTGTGTAGGTTTAAATGAATCTACTCAATTTCTTCCAGATATCTGGATCCTGACATGTATTCTGCCATGGATGATTCCACAGATCTGCTCAAAAGCCGGCAGTTTAAGAAATTAACCAAAGCTATCTGTGGCTTGGTAAGTGGCAGGTGTTTCTTTCCACGCATGGCATCCTGAGGCCTTCCTCTAACCCAAATTAATAGTGCCCTTATTTGTGGAAAGCGGGGAAAGGCAGTTCCCAAATCCTGAATAAGACAATCCATTGTGCTAAGGATGAGGTCAACAACAACCGATCCAGTTTTTTTCTCTTCGTACGGACCGAGAGCATTGTGTTTTGTTTAGATTGACGATTACAGCATGGTTCGCTTCCTGCCGCTCGATCGCTCCGACGAGGAGAGCATCAATATCGTCCTGCAGCATATTGATTTCGCCATTCAATACGGGGAAGACCTGGAATTTAAGGAGCCAAAGGTGAAGGCGTCAAGCCCTCTTGGCAAAAGCCGGTGCCATTTTCCTTAAGGATACACACACACACACACACAATTCTAATCTATCTTAGTTCAATCAGATGTGGGTTATTTTGGCACCTGTGAAATTCAGTCTGGATCCCTCCACACCTCCAGCTAAAAAAACAAAAAACGGAGTCGGGATTGGAACTCTCTACCTGAAAGCTGCTTCTCAAAATGGAAAGTGGTTCAGCAGGGATGGTTGGCGATGGGATGCTTACTTTATCCCAGGCCAGTGTGGGGTTGCAGGATCAAGGCACTGGATTAAGGCAAGGGGACTCCAAATTCTGTTCCTGCTACAATCTGTGTGAAAGCCCAGTGAATAAGATTGGGAGAATCGGTGTATTTTTTGCCTGTCCTACCTCACAAGGTGGTTGTGCAGGGGAAAAGGGGAGAGGGAGCTCTGTGTGCTGCCTTCTGGGATAAACTTGAAGAATATATATAAAAATTAGTAGAATGGGTGACTGTGGGAAGAGTACTTTCCTCTGCACTGGGAATTTTCATACGGGCTAGATAATAGGGTCGGTGTAAATCCAGTGTTCTGGGGGTTGGACTTGAAGACCTTTTAGGTTCTTTCCAATTCTCTGATTCAATGTTTTTGTGTCTAAAAAAGTAGTACAGACACAAACGTTTTAATAACCTGTGTAAGTAAGTAACCTGAGTGCAGGAGCCCTTATTCTGGACTCATTTTTTTTTCCTGCCCTGATGCAAAGCGTCATGTAGAAATCTGGATTAGTTTATCTAGAAGGACAGCATATCTTGGTTTGATAAGGAACAGTTGCAGTATAAGCCCCGTTGTCTTTTTCTCTTGTTTTGGGTAGCTGTGCAAGCTTCAATCATTCTAAAATGAAATGTATTTTGTACAGGAAAAAGAAGAAGAGAAATCTTCAGCTTTTGATGAATTCTTCCAGGATGGAGTGGACGAATGACAGTTTTTGATTTCATTTGAATGCACAGAAAAGGGTGTTACCGTTTTTTGATGCTGCATTTCAAAATTCACAAACTGTTGGGAGCAATCGAAGAACAGGGGGTTTAACATTGCAAGGGGTTTAACATTAGATTGCGCCACAAAGTTTTATTTTTGGAAGACGTTAAGCATGCATTGTAAGAAATAAATTATTGAGTTTCGTTTTTCTTCCTCTTGGTGGCTTTCTGAGTAAATGGAAAAGAAACATCAGGTTTGGCTTGACATAATTTATAGTACTGTGGTTTTGTTAACTTAGAAACATGAAAGGACTCAAACTCAGAAGTGTTTATTCTTTTATTGCACTTGCATGTGATGTAATCTTTGGGCTAAAACTATTCTCACCTTCCCCCCCTCCCGCCAGTGACAGCCATGTGCAGACTGAAATTCAACAGGTGTAACTTTGACCTCCCACAGTCCCTGTTTTGAGACCAGGAGGTCAGAAAAGAGGATCCATAAAACATTTTCATCCTGGTGAAGGAAAAGGTTCATGGCGCTTGTTACTTTTTTAAAAAAATATTGTTTTTATTGTCATTTGTGTGAGCTACCCAAACTCACTGAGAATCAGGTGGTCTACAATTAGTAATGATAATAATCCTGTACTGATACCTTTAATAATATTAATAATATCTGCCTTAGGAAGGACTCCATCATCATCATTTAACGACCCCATAATCCCTTGCGGGTGGAGTCTGGGTAACTGAACGGAGCTTAGCATAGTGTTTCCTGGCTGGATGCCCTTCCTGTCACCAGAGCGGAATTTTGTTCAGCAATACGGTCTCAGTGTGCCCAGAGAGAAATATCCACCTCTACCTAGGATTGAACCTACAGCCTCCGGATTGGGAAGGACTCGATAAGTGAACAAAAATGGCAAGTCCAGGCTGAACATCTGTCTGGCCAGTCATTGAAAATTGGGTGACCTACAAGTTTCATAAACAATAATATCATCATAATCCCCTTACTGGGATCTGCTCGCATAATCCACCAATGCATCACACAGTCCTCAATGCTTGGGAAGTGATCGACTATTTGTTGTTTGTTGTCTGTTGTTTATTTGTTTGTTGTCATTTGTGGTTTGTTTGTTGTTTGTTGTTTGTTATTTGTTGTTTGTTATTTGTTGTTTGTTATTTGTTGTTTGTTTTGTTTGTTGTTTATTGTTTGTTGTCATTTGTGGTTTGTTGTTTGTTTGTTGTTGTTTGTTGTTTATTGTTTGTTTGTTATTTGTTATTTGTTTGTTATTGTTTGTTTTTGTTGTTCGTTTGTTTGTTTTTGTTTGTTTGTTGTTTATTTGTTTGTTGTTTGTTATTGTTTGTTTTTTGTTGTTCATTTGTTTGTTGTTATTTGTTGTTTATTGTTTGTTGTGTTGTTGTGTTGTCATTTGTTTATTTATTTCTTTGTTGTCTTTGTTGTTGTTTGTTTGTTTATTGTTTGTTTGTTGTTTATTGTTTATTGTTTGTTGTTTGTTTGTGTTTGTTGTTTGTTATTGTTTGTTATTGTTTGTTTGTTATTGTTTGTTTGTTGTTTGTTTGTTGTTTGTTTGTTTGTTGTTTGTTGTGTTGTCATTTGTTTATTTATTTGTTTGTTGTCTTTGTTTGTTTGTTGTTTATTGTTTGTTTGTTTGTTGTTTGTTTGTTGTTTATTGTTTGTTTGTTTGTTGTTGTTTGTTTGTTTATTGTTTGTTGTGTTGTTGTTTGTTGTGTTGTCATTTGTTGTTTATTTATTTGTCTGTTGTCTTTGTTGTTGTTTGTTTGTTGTTTGTTTGTTTGTTGTTTGTTTGTTTGTTGTTTATTGTTTGTTTGTTGTTTGTTGTTTGTTTGTTGTTTGTTGTTTATTGTTTGTTTGTTTGTTTGTTTGTTGTTTGTTGTGTTGTCATTTGTTGTTTATTTATTTGTTTGTTGTCTTTGTTGTTGTTTGTTTGTTGTTGTTTGTTTGTTGTTTATTGTTTGGTTGTTTGTTGTTTGTTGTCATTTGTGGTTTGTTGTTTGTTTGTTTGTTTGTTGTTTATTGTTTGTTTGTTTGTTATTTATGATTTGTGATACAAAACCCAGCATAGTCATCTCGTTTGCTGTGTACACTGTCATTTTTGTGTATAATAATGATAGTAATAATAATAACATTACTATTTATTATTTGTTACATTATTATTTATTACTTTATTATTAGTATTATTAGTATTATTATGGCTATCTATCCAAGGATGTATTTCCTTGTTGAATTTCAAGGGGGAGCTTCCCAAACTCCAGAAAACTTGCCTGGTTCATTTTTTACAGAGGTTTCTCCGCTCAGTCTGGCCTCTGCAGCGCCTGAGCAGCCCCAGATATGCAGGACTTCACTTCCCACAACCCTCTGCGCCCGCCGAGGCACGCCGGGAGTCGAAGCCCTCCGAGCCCGGGCCAGCTCCGCGGCCCTCCGGCGCCCCCTGCCGGCCGCCTTCACTGCCGGCCGCGCGCAGCTGGAAGAGGAAGAGCGGAGGGAGGCAGGAAGCGGGGCCGCCTTTGCACCGCGGACGTCGCCTCGCCCGAAGCTGCTTCCCTACCCGGAGGAGCCTCCTCTGCCGCCGCCGCCGCCGAGATGCCGGTGAGGGGAAGGAGCAGCCGGCCCGGGAGGTCGCCTGGAGGGGCTGCTGGCTTGCAAAGGCGGAGGCGTTGCAGGCTGGCTGGGTGCGGTTTGTCTAGGGGGTCGGTGGGGGTTGAAGGAAGCAGGAAGGGGGAGCACACAAGTTAACCCAAAAGCCGAGTGTGTCTTTCGGGGTGCGTGGCTGTGCGGGTGTGGTGGTGCTTTGTCTGCTCACCGGGGGGGGGGGGAAGCAGGAGGAAGTGCATTGCTGAACATGCCTGTCATTGGGATGGTGCATGGGGGGAGGGGGGAGTCTTCCCTGCCCTCCCACCCCACCCATTTCAGCCCTGCCGGGTGGGGGGCAGGGAAGAACCCCCCCACACCCTGTTTCTCTGCCCATCCTGGGCTTTGGGGGGGGCGTTGGGGGCTTGCCCCACCTTTTCCATTTCTTTCTCTAGAAATAAGGCTGCGGTGGTGCCAGGAGGGGCAGAGGGGCTGCCAGGAACCAGGGGGAGCTGCCAGGAGGGGCAGGGGGCTGCCAGGAACCAGGGGGGGCTGCCAGGAGGGGCAGAGGGGCTGCCAGGAACCAGGGGGGCTGCCAGGAGGTGCAGGGGGCTGCCAGGAACCATGGGGAGCTGCCAGGAGGGGCAGGGGGGCTGCCAGGAGGGGCAGGGGGGCTGCCAGGAACCGGGGGGGCTGCCAGGAACCGGGGGGGCTGCCAGGAGGAGCAGAGGGGCTGCCAGGAACCAGGGGGGGCTGCCAGGAGGGGCAGGGGGGCTGCCAGGAACCAGGGGGGGCTGTCAGGAGGGGCAGGGGGGCTGCCAGGAAGCGGGGGGGCTGCCAGGAGGTGGGGGGTCTAGGAGGGGTGGGGGGGAGATTCCAGGGGCAGATGGGCCACCCCATAACTCCCATTTCTGTCCCTCACTTGTAGAGGAGGGGTATGTGGGGGCAGGACATCAGGGGGGCACCAGGTTGGAGCTCCTGCCAAAAAAAGGTCAATCCTCCAAGGTTAGAATATAGCCAGTCTGGTGGTGGAGTAGCCAGTGGAACGAGGGGCTCCCTGTTTCTCCCCCTTGAATAAGGAACAAAATTCTGGACCGTGGTTAATTTTTTTTGGGGGGGGGCAGGTTGGAGCCGGTGGGCCGTAAGTTGCCGACCCTCCTCAACGTTTCTAGTTGCTTTTCATGTTCTCAAAGCAGATCTGGGGATGGTTTCTTAGGAGATCCATGCATGGTCCTCCTTCGCTGCCAATCAACCCTCCCCCCCCTCTTTTCCGTGAAAGGCCTATCACTCAACTTTGATGGACCCCGACACCAAACTCGTGGGGAACATGGCTCTGCTGCCCATCAGGAGTCAGTTCAAAGGGCCGGCTCCTCGTGAAAGTAAGTGGATCAATCTTCTTGAGCTTATCCTGGTCCCCAACATTGGACTCCTCAATTTAGGAACTTTGAGCTCGGTGTGCTTCAACTCCCAGAATTCCCCAGCCAGCTAATCCTATGGCTTGAAAAACCCTTGGTTCTAAGAGAGATTATTGGGGGATATTTTGGATTTTTGCATCCCCTCCCGTGGGTCAGTACCTTTATTATAACATAAGATATTGTCATTGTGTCATGGTTGATCCCCTGGTTTGTTTGTTTTTTAGCATGGCTGTGCAAAAGTGTTAATAATAGTAAATGAATATATTGTGCTGCAACAGCTTCCTTGTAGGGAGAAGTCTGTGGGTGATTTTTAGGAAATGTCCTTTCTTTCATGATGACTCAAAAGACATTGGGTTTCCCTCTTTCTCACCAGCAAAAGATACAGACATAATTGATGAAGCCATCTACTACTTCAAAGCCAATGTGTTCTTTAAAAATTATGAAATTAAGGTAAGGGGGAGTGGGTCTTAAAAAGTTGTTCTCCCAAGTCCCTTGGTGAGAGATTAAAGGGAAAAATAAAATAAAATAAAGTTCTTATAGAGGATTATGTGTTGTTAGTATGATTTGTCTTAGGTTAGGGATTTTCTTTTTCACTGTGAGTTATGTATTTATGCTCTGTGTGTGTCCACTAAAGGAGGCTCAGCCAATCTCATTGTACTCATTGACAATAAAGGTTGGATTGAAATTGAATTGAGAGGGGAAAAAGCAAACTTGATAGTCCATCTTAAATTCTTCCTTTCTTGCAGAATGAGGCTGACCGAACTTTGATCTACATAACTCTCTATATTTCGGAGTGCTTGAAAAAGCTGCAGAAGGTAAGGGGCTAGGACTTTTGCGGTGCTTTAAAATAAAAAAACAGCGCCTTTTTTGAGTAAAAAAAAAAAAATGTAGTGCAAATTGTAAGATGATTGGGACATTTTTTCCCCCTAAACAGAGCCTAAAAAGTTTTATTTCAGAGAGAAAATTTACTGAAATTGGTTTTTATTTTCATTTTCATTTTGTTTTCAGTGCAATTCCAAAGGCCAGGGGGAAAAAGAAATGTATACTTTGGGGATCACCAATTTCCCGATTCCTGGAGAACCGGGATTCCCATTGAATGCCCTTTATGCCAGACCCAGCAACAAGCAGGAGGAAGGTAAGCAGGTTGGGGGGAGAAAAAAAGGAAAATTGCAAGCTAGTGTAGCCAAATCTCATTCATAAACATGGCTAGTTAGATATAAGAACACCTGAGTTTTTTGCACAGCTCACTTCTGGGCATAACATTGGAATAATATGCTGGTAGTTTGGGAAAGAGGAAAAATCTGAAACTTTCGTTCTTTGACTTACAAACGCTCTGATGGGATCCATTTCTAGCTGTGCTCTTTCCTACTTTCAGAGGTTATGCGAGGGTATTTGCAGCAACTCAGGCAAGAAACCGGCTTGAGGCTTTGCGAAAAGGTTTTTGATCCTCAGAGTGACAAACCCATCAAGGTGAGAGGTTGTTTCGGCTTTGGCTCTGTTCAAGACTTAACCACATAGCAGGTTTGTTTTTTAAAGAAAAGGACAAAAAAACAGTTGAAATATTAGGTATATTTCAAAAGTGCATCGATATAAGTTTGCTCATTGCGAGCTTTAGGTCTTGAAAACCTGTTGTGGTTTTTGATAACTGCTTTTCTGTTACTTATCTTCTCTTGTTCTCTCTTAGTGGTGGACCTGTTTTGTGAAAAGGCAATTCATGAATAAAAGCCTGTCGGGACCAGGACAGTGAAGACAATGGTTGGATCTTTGGTTACAGCCTTCTCTGTTCCCAGGGTTCTTTGAATTATTCCATCTGTTTTAATATAAGTTTTCTACCGAAAGAGAAAAGGTGTTTCTGGACGCCAGGCCATTGACGGGAGGAATGATGGAGCTAAAAAAAACAACCAATCATGTGCAATTTTTGTCAAGCTCGATAATAATAAAAACAAAAGTTCTTTCTAATGCTGTTTTGTCTGTATTTTCTCTGAATTCAGAAGAGCTCTAATATTATTCTTCATGGCTGAGAATTATAGTAAGGGAGGTGATGTTCAGAAGACATTTTAATAGATTGCAGGATACATCTGCTCTGAAATTTAAGTCCTAGGCAAGGATCGCAGGGCAGAAAAAGTAGCATACCAACAATTGCATCACACAAAAGTTATTGTGTCCAAGAAAACATGCATAAAAGATGCACATAGCCTCCCTCTCTGAGTTGGAAGCCATATAAATCTATTAAATACATATATAAATAATAGCTCTGTTGCTTTAGCAGTAAATAGCCCATTGCTTTAAGGGGCAAAATGTTCTACCTTCTTCCCATCCTCATTTATTTTCAAATAAAAATATCTTGCCAAGGATCTGGTACGACCCGACGCTGCCTGTCTACAATTATCTATGGGGACTTTGCAACCCAGTGCTGAGGGCGCCCGGTTGGCGAAGGAGGCGAGAAACAAGGAATCAGGTGCACTTTCGCGCATGCTCAAAAGATACCGTTCTTCTGTTTCCTATTTCCTAGGCCGGTTTAGAGCGAGGTGACCATCCCGGTGCCTGATGTAAACCCTCCCCGATTTATACGAACTATAAAGATCGCACGCGGATGTATTTATTTTTTAGAAGAGGAGAGTGAAACCCTCGACGCTGTGGCGCCTTTCCTGCTGTGGAAAAAACGGGCGCTCCTGGATTTTTTTTCGACAGGCGGGAGTTTAGACAGACTCACCGAGGGGGCGTGGCGGGAGGTGTCATGGCCGCCCTCGGCGCGAGGACCCCTCGAGGAGGCGCCATTTTAGAGACTTTTCGCCGAATTCGCCTCCGCCGCTTCGATTCTCCGCCGCCATGAGCGTCGTGGACCATGTGCGGGAGATGGCGGCCGCCGGGCTCCACTCCAACGTGCGGCTGCTCAGCGGCCTCCTGCTCACCATGAGCGGCAACAACCCGTGAGTGAGGGGAAGCGGGGAAAGGAGACCACGCAGCAATCGGCCCCGGGAGGGGCGTGCGAAATCACATCCTCCGATTGCTATAGGGCTGGGGATGATGGGCGTGGAGATTCCAGAGCAGTGCTTCTTAATCTTGCATCTTAAGCTTGAAGATGGAGAGGGACTACAACTCCCAGCTTTGCTTGCAGGCTGGGGGGGGATTCTGGGAGTTGTAGTCGTCCCCCATTTTTTAAGCTGTCAAGGTTGAGAAGCACTGCTCTAATGTAGACACTATGGGAGGCTGGCTCAGGAGGATGGGATCGGGAATCTAAGCAGGGTTGGGGGCAATCTGGCGAATGCTGTGGCTGGGAATGATGGGAGTTCTGCACCTCCCCCCCTCCCCCCCATCTTCAAGCTGCCGGGGTTGAGAAGCGCTGCTCTTTGAGACACTATGGGAGGTTGGCTCAAGAGGATGGGATAGGGAATCGAGGCAGGAAAGGCACCAAACCCGGTGAGGTGATGATTCGTCGGACTGGGGAAGATGGGACTTGTAGTATGTGAGCCCGGCTGAAAGAAGGAAACCAGAGGCTGCTGCTCCTCCATTTTCCTCTGGGCTTGGCCTACCTCGCAGGGTGGGTGTGCAGGAGGAGGGAGCGCCAGGAAGAGGCTGACTCAGAGTGCGATTTGCCTTCCTTTGCAGGGAGCTGTTCTCCCCCTCGCAGAAGTACCAGCTGCTGGTCCACCACGCGGACTCCCTCTTCCACGACAAAGAGTACCGCAACGCCGTCAGCAAGTACACCATGGCTCTCCAACAGAAGAAGGCCCTGAGCAAGACCTCCAAAGTCCGACCCTCCACTGGAAGCACAGCCTCCACTCCTCAGAGCCAGGTGGGTGCGTAGCCCATCTGCCAGGGTCGAACCATGACTGTGGGGTCCCCAAACTTGGCCACTCTTGGCCAGATTTTGTGGACTTCAACTCCCAGAATTATCCAGCGAGCTGTGCCTGCTTTTTCTCTCTCTCAATCTCCTAAAGCAGAGAGAGATTGCAGAGGAAGGGATTGCAAGAAATCAAGCGATGCTGGCTGAAGAATCCTGCGAGTTGAAGTCCGCAAGTCTTTAAAGTGGCCAAGTTTGGGGACCCCTGCTCTATGTCTACTGCTCCCCTGGGAATCAAAGGCCCAGGTCTCTGGGGCACATTTCTTGGGAGCTGGCCTGGTGTTCTGTTTTTGTAGTCCCAGGCACAGGTGAACATCCCGTCCCACAGGTATGCCAGAGGTGTAAAGGACTTGAAGGCTAGATGGTTGAGCTCAGGCTGAAGAACATCAACCTGAAGAAGATGTGGTTTTATACCAGGAGTCTCCAAACTTGGCAGCTTTAAGACTTGGGGACTTTCAACTCCCAGAATTCCCCAGCCAGTCATGCCTGCTTTTCTCTCTCTCTCTTAATCTCCTAAAGTGGAGAGAGATTGCAGAGGAAGGGATTACAAGAGAGTCAGCTATGCTGGCTGGAGAATCCTGGGAGTTGAAGTCCACAAGTCTTAAAGTGGCCAAGTTTGGAGACCTCTGGTTTAGGAGGTCAGCCCCCTTCCTACAGCTCAGAATAACAGAGTTGGAAGGGACCTCGGAGGTCTTCTAGTCCAACCCCTTGCACAAGCAGGAGACCCTCTAGCCTTCTGTCCAATCTCTTCTAGAAAACCTCCAGTGATGCAGCGCCAGCAACTTCTGGAGGCTCCACTGGTTCATTTTTCTTCATTGTCGAGAAATTTCTCCTTAGTTCTAGGTTGGATCTTTTCTTGATCAGTCTCCATCCGTTACTCTGTTGTCCTTGTGTCCTTTTTGCGGGGCTGACTGGCTGAACGTGGTCTTTTTCCTCTTCATGACTGCCCATCGGTCAGGCAACATGGCCACTTGAAAACACTGAAAATAAAGTAACTTTAAACCTGGGAATTGCTCAGAACGGGGCTGAGGGAACCAAACAGTGATCTCTTTTAAGAGTTGAGACCAACCTGATTGGCATCTGACCAACCAAGAACAGATGCCCTGGTGCAGAAAAGGGACATTCTCCAATTTTGATCACCGCTCCTCTGGCTGCTGCCTTTAAACCGAGGGCAAATCTTGTTGCTAGCAGGAGCCCCCAAACCATTAAACGCTAAAGATACGCCTGCTTCTCCCCTCCTCTAGTGTCTGCCTTCTGAAATAGAAGTGAAATACAAAATGGCTGAGTGCTACACCATGTTAAAGCAAGACAAAGACGCCATTGCTGTCCTTGATGGCATCCCTTCCAGGCAGAGAACTGCCAAGGTAGGTTCTTCTCCATGGATTGAAGCCGGGCAAGGTTTTTTTTTCTGGCGCCTGAGACGCTAACAGATAATCAGAGTTGGGAGGGACCTTGTAGGTCATCTAGTCCAACCCTCTGCCCAAGCGGGAGACCCTACACCATTTCTGACAGATGGGAGTCCAGACTCTTCTTGAAAGCTTTCAGGGATGAAGCTTCCACAACTTCTGAGGGCAACTTCTGTTCCATGGGTTGATTATTCTCACTGTCAGAAAATTCCTCCTTATTTCCAGGTTGAATCTCTCCTGGTTCAGTTTCCATCTGTTATTCCTTGTCTGGCCTACAGGAGCTTTAGAAAATAGCTTGACCCCTTCCTCCATGTGGCAGCCCCTCAAATATTGGAAGGCTGCTATCATGCCTCCCCTGGTCCTTCACTTAGCCATGCTCAGCACCTGCAACCGTTCGTAGTATGCTTTAGTCTCCAATCCTCTCATCATCCGCTTTGCTCTGCTGTGTACTTTTTCTAGAGTCTCAATATCTTTTTTGTAATGTGCTGCCCAAAACTGAGTGCAGTACTTACACACAAGGACATCACTTTGCTTCCAAACTTTAAGGCACCGCCACAATGCCTGGGCCTTGGGTGGTGGTGGTCTCTTGGTTGAAGGCTTTGCTGGGGTTATTTTGGCCTTTCTCTTGCAGATTAACATGATGCTGGCCAGCCTGTACAAGAAGACAGGCCAAGAACGTTCCTCAGTGACCAGTTACAAGGAGGTTTTGAGGCAGTGCCCGCTGGCTCTGGATGCCATTCTAGGTAGCTCTCCACTCCCCTTCCTCCTCCGTTGCTTCTCGCCATTGGCCAGGAGTAAAGTTGGCTTGTTTGACATTGAGATATGGCCGAGTGTCAAAATTCTCAGGGAAGGGATGGTGGAATGTTTCCAAGCGAGCCTCATGTCCTTATGCCTTACTCTCTTTGGAGATCAGGAGATTAACTGCAGGAATGGTAGGAAACTGCCTGGGATGACCCAAAGGGGCGTGGCACAAAGGCAACACAGTCAAATAAGCAAGAAGAGTCCCTTTGTTATCTCCAACTTTGCGCCCAACGTCCAGTGACCTTCGGCTGGAGAAAAAACTGTCCCAGGAACAGTCTTTTAAGTGGAGGAAATTCAGTCCGAAACAAAGTACATATAAACTGTAAATAAAAATCCACACACACTACGCTGCATCAATTAACTGATAAGGAATTGCAGACTTGAAAGGCCAACAAAACACACTCAGTTGGGAAGACACCAGGAATGCAGATAAGCCTCGACAATAAAAGATAACTCACAGTTTGCTTCCAGCAACTTTGCTGTGCTTAGCTTGCCTTTTTAAATCCTGTTTTCCCAGCTGCAACTAATGAAGGAAATCAGGGCCCTTTCCTCCCCCGTAAGATACACAACTCACGTTGCTCCCTTCTCCGTTCCTCCCTGCATGTCCTAGGATGAAGAGGGGGTGAGCCTGGATCTTCCTCTGAACTCCCTCTTCCTTGCTCTACCTCTCTGCTCTGCCCAGCCAGACTTTGCCCTTCCCCAGTTTCTTCCACAGCCACTGGAGCCACACTCCCACTCCCTGTCAGCTGCTTGGCCTCTCCCTCCGAATTAGATTCCAACATGACACTGCCTTTGTGGTTTAGTTTGAATTATTTTAGCTCGGTCTGCTCCAACCATGCAGGGTGGGCTTCAGCTCCCATGAAACCCTCAAATCTGGTCTCGTTGCGTTCAAATACCAGATCAACCTTGCTTTTTGTCAGCCTGGACATGGTAACCACGATCTGTCTTCATGTAGGCTTGCTGTCACTCTCGGTGAAGGGCGCAGAGGTGGCTTCCTTGACCATGAATGTCATTCAGAGCATCCCGAATCTGGATTGGCTTTCGGTGTGGATCAAAGCATACGCATTTGTGCACACGGGAGACAACACCAGAGCCATCAACACCATCTGGTGAGTACCGAGATCGAGAGGCTGGTGGTTGAATGTGATTAGGATGCAGAAGTCCTTGGCACCAAAACGTGAAGTGTAAAATCTAGAATGTGTTTTTATTTTTCCCCCCTGATTACGGAAGTTCCCATTCTTTCATTCATTAGAGAGAGGTCAAAGGTGGGATTCAGTCGGTTCTGACTGGTTCTACAGAACCAATAGTGGAAAGTTTGGGTAGTTTGGAGAACCGGCTAATCCTTCCTCTGACTGGGCTAATCTCTTCTCTGCCTCCCATTGAATCCCAGCTGATTGGCTGGGTCTTCTTTGGTTGCCCTGCACAGGAGAACGGAGCTGGAAAGCAGGTTAGTGGGGTGGGGAGGGAAGGGGGATTTTGCACTCTCCTTCCCCTGCCACGCCCACAAGCCAGGCCACACCCACAGAACCGGGAGTAAAGAAATTTGAATGCCACCACTGAGATAGGTACTCCAGAATATTGTTTTACAACAAATCCTATTTTTCCCATTTCTGTTTTTTTTTTTCCTCCCCAAAAAAAGCTCGCTGGAGAAAAAGTCACTCTTGAGGGATAATGTGGATATATTGGGCAGTTTAGCAGACCTGTATTTCAGAGCCGGGGACAACAAGAACGCCATCCTAAAATTTGAACAGGCACAAATGTTGGATCCATATTTGATAAAAGGTAAGGCTCCTCAAAAGAAAGACAACTCCTTGGGGTTCTTCGTCCAGTTTGCAGTTTCAAGCATTAGAAATCGGCCCCTTGGAAATCCTTGGGCCTTCCAAGAGCGATTGCCACTGTAATAAAACAAGGACGCTCTGTGGATAATGGCGGCGCAGATGAGAGAAGAATTGGGGCAGATTCATGATGCTCACGAGTTCACAGAAATTAGGCTTATGACTAAATCTCAGTTTTAAATGGTTGAAAAAATATGTACCGTTGAACACCGATACCTTAGCAGAAAGGAGAATTCTTATGACATAGGAAGAACGGTTGTAGGAACTGGGTATTTTAATGAAAAGAAGGGCGAGGGGTAGACATGATAGCAGCCTTCCCGTATCTGAGGGGCTGCCCCAAAGAAGAGAGGGAGGTGCTCAAGCTATTCTCCAAAGCCCCTGAAGGCAGGACAAGAAACAAAGGATGGAAACGAATCAGGGAGAGAAACAACCTAGAACTCAGGAGAGATTTCCTGACAGTTAAAAGAATTAACCATTTTTTAATCATTTTCTTTTTTTCTATTTCTTTTCTTTCTTCTGTGTGTTGTGTTTGTTTGATATTTTGGTTTTGTAATCAACAAAGTTTGTTTAAAAAAAAAATTTAACCAGTGGAACAGCTTTGCCTCCAGAAATTGTAAATGCTCCAACACTGGAGGTTTTTAAAAAGATGTTGGATAACCATTTGTCTGAAGTGGTGTGTAGGGTTTTTTGCCTAGGCAGGGGTTGGACTAGAAGACCTCCAAGGTCCCTTAGTCTAGTCTAGTCTATGTGCTGCCTACTGCACAAACCATTAATAGCTGTTTATATTTTGTATTGGGCAGGGATTATTCAGGGATAACGAATATGATTAAAACACGAAGGTTCATGTTTTCCACGGAAACACTAAATTAACAATAAAAGAGAGTTCAGGTTTTATTGTTTTGCAAATTGGCATACCCATGAAAGTGGGGCGCAGAGTCGATCTCCAAACCCTTCCCTGGCATTTCCAAATACTGCATGACCGAAAAGAGACAAATCTTCGCTGCGTTAGTGCATCTTAGTTACAAAGAGGTGGATGGATTTGGCCCCTGGGATCTCTCCAGATGAAATAAGTGGGTGGCGCTTTTGAGTGGTTTTACGGTTCTTCTGATGTTGTCTTTTTCTTTTAATTTCCTCGTTCCTCAGGAATGGACGTCTATGGTTATTTACTGGCTCGGGAGGGTCGCCTTGAGGATGTGGAAAACCTTGGATGCCGGCTGTTCAACATCTCTGACCAGCACGCCGAGCCTTGGGTTGTCTCAGGGTAACAGCCACCCTTCCTTCTTTCTCTCCAAGCACTCAGCATCCACCCGAGCTCCCTTTCAGGCTTTTCCCTTCCTCCTTTCCTGCAGTTGCCACAGCTTCTATAGCAAGCGCTACTCACGGGCCTTGTACTTGGGGGCCAAAGCCATCCAGCTGAACAGTAACAGCGTCCAGGCCCTGCTGTTGAAAGGGGCTGCTCTACGGAACATGGGCAGAGTGCAGGAGGCCATCATCCACTTCCGCGAAGCAATCCGGCTGGCTCCGTGCAGGCTGGATTGTTACGAAGGTGAGCGACTTCCGTGAGGTCAATATTTTTTGAGAAGCCTCGAAATCCCCACCGGGTGGGAATGGAGGCTCTTGGTTTCCTTTCTGGGTGTGATAAAAATCAACCATTCAGGAGACACTGGAGACACGTGAACAATATAGAAGAGCTTTATCGTGAAGCTTTTGCAAAGGGGAACTCTGCCCTTGGGCAGAAAACATTTCCCCCAGCAGGGCTCTGGTTATATACAGGTTCAAATATACAGTCTCTGCCTCTTTCCGGGTTCACAATCTATCCAACTACATATCCAGCTATGCAACACCCCTGTTATTGTAGCATAACATCTGTTTCCTTGTCCTGTTTAATCCGTTTCCATTTCTAATAATCTTGGATCATTAACATGACACTGGTCAGCATAACCTGCCAAATATGTAACCTTTATACAAAACAATAGAGAATTCTTACATAGTATTCCAGTGAATTCTCTTAGGTTAACACAGAGGTTAAAAATGGTGTTACCATTGCTTTATAATTTCACAGGTATAATTTTACATGTCACACTGAGCATCTTCTGGGAAGAGATTGGTAGACATCTTCTGAAGATCTCTGGAGATTCTCAATCATCCATGGTTGCCCCAAAGTTGCTTTTTTCAAGAGGCAACTGGTTTTCTTTTCCCTTGAAAACATTTTGCTTCTCATCCAAGAAGCTTCTTCCAGAACTGAAGAAGCTCCTTGGAGGAGAAGCAAAACATTTTCAAGGGAAAAAAAAACCCAAGGAAGTCCAGTTGCCTTTTGGAGACATCTCTGAAGCTTTGAGCTTTCTACTCCTTGTACCGTTGCTTTGTTTCTGAGCTGAAGAACCTTCCTTTCCTTTTCGCTGGTTCTTCATCTACCTCTTTTTCTGCCCTTCAGGTCTCATCGAGTGCTACCTGGCCTCCAACGGCCTCCGTGAGGCCACCGTGATGGCCAACAATGTCTACAAGACCCTGGGAGCCAACGCTCAGACGTTGACGCTTCTGGCCACTGTTTGCCTGGAGGATCCTGTGGCCCAGGAGAAGGCCAAGACCTTGCTGGACAAGGCCCTGATGCAGCGCCCTGACTACATCAAAGCTGTGGTCAAGAAGGCGGAGCTTCTCAGTGAGTCAGCTTCCCTCTCCCTGCCTTCGCTAACCGATGAAGTCCAGCCCTTAGATAGATTTTCCATGGCTAAGGCGGAACTAGAACTCCCGTCTCCTGGTGATCGGCCCAAAGTCACCAAGCCATCTTCTATGGCTAAGGTGGAACTAGAACTCGCCGTCTCCTGGTGATCGGTCCCCAAATCACCCGGCTGGCTTTGAGGGCTAAGTCAGGACTTGAACGCTCCGTCTCCTGCCTCACCTCCTCCTACAGCCTGGTGCTGTAACCACTAGACCAAACTGGCTCTTGCAAACTATTTGTTGGACTGCTTTTAATTTTCGTTTCCTGACAGGCCGAGAACAGAAGTACGATGACGGGATCGCTCTGCTCCGCAACGCCTTGGCTAACCAGAGCGACTGCATCCTCCATCGGATGTTGGGAGACTTCCTGGTGGCGGTCAACGAATATCAGGAAGCCATGGACCAGTACAGTATCGCCTTAAGGTAGCTCTTCCAAACCCTGGTGGCTTCTGCCTTCATTCCCCTCCTTCTCTGCTCTCTCTTAACGCTGCTCTGCGTCTCATTTTCTCATGGCCACCCATGCTGAAAGGCCTCGGCCTTTTAAGAGAGATTTCTGGTGCCTTGCTTGTTTTCAGTAGTAGTAGCAGTAAGTAGCAAGGTGAAGTTAATCCTTGGCTTACTATCATTATTTGAAGAAGTTCATGCTTCGAAGCCTGCTTTTTCAATAGTTCCTTTGGGAGTTCAGTGCAGCCCTTCCTTTTTCCCCATCTTTTTCAGAAAAAAAGTGTCCAGATTCTTCTTTTCAGGTGGACTGTTTCACTTGGATTAATAATCATCCCAGCCTTTTTTTTCCAACTTAAATGCTTCCATCTAGGTAGGTGGGTGGGTAGGTAGGTAGGTAGGTAGGTAGATAGATATAGATATAGATAGATGAATAGATGAGAGAGAGAGATAGGATAGAGATAGATAGATAGAAGGGGAGGGAATATAAAAGTGAAATGAAAGCAAAATACTCTTCATGCATCGTCACAAAATCTCCAGAACCGTAAAGCTTACAAACTTGAAATTTGGCACCTATTGGCTTCTAGGTGCTCACTAAGAAAGGATTTTTCGAAACGACCATCAGAGCATTTAGAGTATTTCCTATATTATTATTATTATTATTATTATTATTATTATTATTATTAACATGATCTGATGCTAAGGAGTTCTACTGCCCCTCCCCACCTGAAAAGAAGAAATCTCTTTCCAAATGCAAAACACAAGCGAAGGAGTTTCAGTTTCAATTCACAGCAGCAAGCAGCTTTAGTACGGAACAGTTGAGCTAAGCCACGCCCGGGCTCCTTGCTGTCTCCTTGCTCACACAGCAAATACTGTTTCAGTTTCCAGACAGCCCTCAACTCTCACACACCGACAGGACGCTAGCCAGATGAATACCGATGGATGCTGGTAGGCAGAGGCAGAATTTCCGCCCCTTTATTTTTCTCCCCAAAAACTAAGCGCCACCAAATAGTTTCATAGCGAAGCGAGGATATCGAGCTAAGTTTTTAACATGGTAGCAGAAGACATCTTTGAAAGGTTCCATTTGAGCCTCTGAGCAACCTCCCCCTCTTCTCCCACCCCTTCCCAGAGCGATCCTTTGGGGAGGCTTTGAAGGAGGGCAGGGCAGGTGAGGATTCCAGGCAAAGGGGGGGGAAGAGACCCCTCCAGGCCATGTGACCTTTCTGTCTCCCTCCTCCCCCAGTTTGGATCCCAACGATCAGAAGTCACTGGAAGGCATGCAGAAAATGGAGAAAGAAGAGAGTCCCACCGATGCCACCCAGGAAGAGGACGTGGACGACATGGAGGGCAGCGGAGAGGAAGGGGACCTCGAGGGCAGCGACAGCGAGGCGGCCCTGTGGGTCGACCAGGAGCAGTGGTTCCGTGGGCAGTGAGGCAGCCGTTGGGCGCACGACGCAGCCCTTAACACGCCAGGACGTGGCTGGTGCCCTCGCCTTCCGTGGCAAGGGCAGGGAGGTGGATTTGAGGGACAGGCCGAGGCCCGGAACCATCCCAAAAAGAAGAATATTCTGCTTCTCCCTCATCCTTGCCATGCTATTTATGGACTGTAAAAGCTGAGCGACTTTGTCTTGTCAGGGTGGGCAAGAGCAAAAGAGGCTCCGGTGCCCAACTGTAATTTTGAGTCCTTTCTAAAGTTAAACCCTTTCACAAGAACTTTTTTGAAGCCTTTTACGAACAAGCTTTGGAAATCGTTGCAAAGTAATTCCGCTTTATCCCCAGCAGCGTTAAAAGGTGGAAGGTTTTTGTTTTTTTCCTTTCCTTTTGTGAATGAGGCTTTTATTCGGAGCCTTTAGAGGCCCAAACGCCTCCAGGAACTGGCAGGAGGGAGGGGGGTTTTTTTTGGGGGGGGGGAAGCTTTTCCCAGCTTTTCTTCCCTCAACTTCTGAGTTTTGAGTGTGCGAGGTTTAGCATGCACATTTTTGAATAGGGAAGCGTGCTGCTTCGGGAGACTGTGATTGACCAACGGCTGTCGAAAGTATATCCGGAAAATTCAGGGGTTTTGGCTTTTGTTTTGTTTTTTACAAAGCTTAATGCATGAGTGACTTTCCCTTTTGGATATTAGATATAGTGAGATGGACCACCGCCAAGCAAACAACAGCTGTGCCAAGGCATAATCCCAATTCATCCCGAGAAAGAAGTATTAAAAATGTTTTTTTCCTCTCTGATTTTCTGCTTCAAATTCCAGTTTGGCTCCCATTAAATAACTCAAGTGTGGTTATGCTGGGCCGGGCTCGTGTGCAAACGGTGTTCAGCTTTTTCCACAAAGGAATGAGTAGTCTTTTGCCTGAGTCTCCAGGATTGTACCCCTTCCAAAGTTTTATTTCTCGGTTATGTTCGTAGGGTGGTTCTCACACGTACCCCTTGTAATATTTCACCATTTCTTGAGAAAAAATGTGTATTATGTTGAAATAAATTGCCTTCGTCCATTTTGGTAACTCGACTTGTTGTGTTATTGTTAAGTGTTTTATTATCCTTTTTCTGATTCTGAGTGGATTTTTACCTCTGTATGTTACAGGTTTATTCTATTCAGTTGTTTAATGTTTATTTCTTCCTGTTGAACACAAATAAGAATAAAAACACCCTAAATGTGTCGCAATCGCTGAACCTGCCTCTTAAGCTTGTAATTTTCATTTGGTGAGAAGTTTTATAATTTATTTTACATCGAACAGAGCTGGCTGAGCACTTTGCAGCAGACAGGTGATGGCTGATGTTTCTGCTTGCTTGTTCCTAATAATTTTGGGCAAGCCGCTTCCGGTCTTGCAAAGAGTGGGTGGGCTTAATCACTTAACACTGGGAGCATTGCATGTTTCACAGCGATGACATGTTTACATCATTAAAACCCATGTTTAAAATTACAGATGGCTTTTCTTCCATTCTCCAGTGTGGAGGAGAGAAATTGAGCTTTTAATGGCCTTGGAAAATGACAAGTCCCTGAATCACAAAAGCAGCCGGGTTTTTAAACGCAGGTTTTCTTTTCATAATTATGATCATTGTGATTAGACTTCAGGCTTTGCATTGGGACGCCCACAAGGGCCCTGGCTATGAATTGCAGAAATAAGTATTGTACAAGCGAAACGGGGCAAGAGTGGCATTTATTCCCCATGCCAGAATCTGGGACAAAGTGCTCCCCGTTTCCCTGAGTAACTGAAGTCTGCCAGAGGTTGGGTTCTTGATGCTTTTTTTCCAAGGAAATCTGTTTGTTTTTTAAAAAACACCACTTTGGGGGCCCTTCTGCATCTCACACCCATTTGGAGTATAGTACAAGGAAAAAGCCCCAGAAATGGGGGAAAGCCCCCCCCCCAAGGCAGCCTTCTCTCTTGGAGGGAGACCCCAACAATTGACAGTGCTGGGGTTGGGCCAATGGGGACCCCCTGGGCCCTCTCACAGGGTGGGGTGCGTGGTTTTTGCTTCTGGTCTTTTGTAAGCTTCACTGCCCAGAGAGTTTGTTTACTGCAGGTGCTAGAGAGTCTAGCTCTTCTAGAGAACAGACTCTATGGTTGCTGGGACTCTGTTGCGTTGGTTTATGCCAGGGATCTCCAACCTTGGCAACTGTAAAGACTCATGGACTTCAACTCAGAATCACAGAATTAACAAGAGTTGGAAGGGACCTTGGAGGTCATCTAGTCCAACCCCCCTGCACGAGCAGGAGAATCTATTCCAAATATTAGCCTCTACCTAGGATTGAACTCCCATGAGGCAAACTTTCTGAAGAAGCTCCTTGGATGAGAAGTGAAACATCTTCAGGGAAAAACGAAGTTCAATTGTCTCTTGAAAAAAAAAAAAAAAGCAACTTTGGGACAACAAGGACTTGGATGACTTGAGGATGTCCAAGTGCATGGATTTCAACTCGCCGAATTCTTAAGTGAAGTTTTTGGGGAGCAAAAACCAGGGAAACATTGGAATTGGAAACAAAAGTTGACAGAAAATAAACCGGGCAACATCGGGAGTGCTTAATTCGACAAGAGTTCCTGTTTGGTGTAAAGATGGGCTACCAGTTTTTCTCTATAATCTTTTGTTTCTTTCTGGCATTAACCAACTTGATGGTGGCTAAATTAACCCGGCATAAAAAAGTCCTTCAGTAATGTAAGTCATGTGGAACTGCACTTTGAAAATGAATTTTCCTGTTCCAAAATAACCCTCCAAGTCAAAGTATACTTTCAAGTATAAACAAGGCTCAGTGGATTAAATGTTCAATATTGTTGGCCTTCGCTCAAGTAGAGTATCAGCGACACAGCCATCTCTAAAGCTTAGACCGCAAGCTGGAAACTGAAGCTCAACTCTTTTTATAGGAATCGCTTAAAATAACATTTTATTTCCAGCCGAGAAGCCCCTAAATGCTTTCTTGCCAAGGATTACCAGCAAAAATCCCAATATAATTACTTCTGTTTCTCGTGGCTTCTCTTAAAAGCAGATGCCATGCAGGAAAAAAAAAAATACATCCCTTGATCTAATCCATTAATGCCACAACTGGAAGCAATAAAATACAAATTCCAATCGCAAGAGAAGTATAAAAGAATACTCAAGAAAAAACAACAACCCCAAACCTCCAGCATTTTCATTTGCAAACGAGTGAAGGGCTTGCTTTCTATCAACATCTTTTATTTTCCTATCAGGATGACAGCTGTTGCATTGCTAATTTGGTTTCTAAAGGCTCTTTGAAGGCAGATGCAATTTTGGAGCTGCGGATCCCAAGTTCAAAAAGATCCACTTCTTTGAGTTCCAGCCACTTTTTTAAAAGCTAAATTGCAACGACTTTGTACAGTCATCTGGCTAGCTGGTGAAAGAGTCCATTTTTGAGGCTGAAAGACGAGGTGAGTTCTCCCACAAAAAGCTACTTACACAAAGGATTATTTGTTTTTGTGTGTTGTACAGGTCACCTTCAAAAAGCGAGGGGAGCCGAATGTCAATTCATAAAGTATTTTCTGTACACCCTTTCTAGTTGGCAATAGAAAGAAAGGGGGGAGGGAGTTTCAAAGAGCAGGTATCAGTGTGGAATTGAAAGTGCATTCCATGAATAGTTTTTTAGGGATTGTAACTTAGGTGACTGAAACTTCTGCTGTGCAAAAATCTAATTGGACAGGATAATTGATAACTCTTGGCTAAGGATGTGTTTCATTGGAGAATATGAATTATGATACACCCGGAGGGGGGGGGGAAAGCAGGGTCAAGGATCAGTGAATTACGTCTCTCAGAGTTGGCTACGTCCAGATCATGCCGACATGTTGATTTCTAATAAATCCTTTGAAGTTTTAGGAATTTCGCTCAAGACTCATGATTTAATTGGGGTAACTATTGGAATCCTGACACCACGTTTCTTTGATTCTGATGCTCTCTGGCCTAGTTGCAAAGCAAGAGGCGTCCAAACTCCAGACCTTGAAAATACATCAGAGGCAAAGGGTGTTTTACTGTAGAATAAGTTTTTTATTTTACCCGAAACCAGGATGGTAGTTGTGATGCTCCATCAGACGTTATTTACAACTTCTAAAAAAAAAAAAAAAAGTCACACATGCTATCTTAGAAATGGATCCAAAGGGCTCCCAATGCAACACAGCCTTGGCCACGTTTCGCCCGTGGGAATTCCCTCCAGGTAGGATCCAGATGACGGCGTGTCTCCCAAGGGCTAGCCACTCGTGTTTGAAACCCCATCCAAGAAAAAAAAAGTATCAAGGAAGGAAAACAGGAGTGTGCCTCCTGCTCACAGTGGCTGGAAAGCCCTCGGTTTTACACGCCTTGTTCAGATCAAATGCATCACGACTTATGTATTGCACTGAACGACTTTAGATTTAAAATAAGTTACATGACTACAGTGCAAAAAGAAAAGTCTATTTGCACACTCCAGGTTATTATTATTTTGTTTGTTTCCTTTAAAAAATAGAAGAAGCTGAAGTTATGGAATTTGAAGGTTTAAGAGTTTCCTTTAAAACATTTCAGGAACGGTACCATCCATCAATGATCTGTATAAATAGAACTGCATATTGTACAGAGCTGTTTAAACTGTTAAACTTTTTTAAAGATACAATAGAGGTCATCGGCTACGTACAACTGCAAAGCATGCATCGACAGTCTAATACTGTACATTTGATAAAGGATAATAACATTTTACACAATGAAATATGGAAAAGGGGGGGGGAACTTGGCTGGTCATCACTCATATTTCTTGCTCAGCAGATTAAGGGAGCCTTGTCTTCATGCATTCCCAGAACATCTTTTGCAAAGGTCTGTTTTATCAGTTAAAAATTATATTGCACGGTTTGGTAGATCTGTATATATAAACTTTTAGTTGTAAGAGCACCACACACTTCCTTCACGGAACACAAGTTTGCAGTTCAATTTTTTTTTCCTCCTTCGCTTTCGGGAAGGCATTTTAAAGTTTTTTTTTTCCATGTACAAGACTCATGCAGATGTTTTCAGCAGATGCGTTGCTAAAGACACATGCAAGAAAATTAACCTTACAATTCTGCAAAAATTGGTTTAGGACCAAATGATTTTACTCCAGTTTCACTGCAAAGGAAAAAAGAGAGAGAGAAAGAGAGAGAGAGAGAGAAGAAAACATTAGTGATAAAAGACAGATAAAGAAAGCATAATAAAAGCAAAAGATTGCTTTTTCTTTAAGACTTAGTAGCGATAGGCAATTGATCATAACTTCCCAAAATTCAACAGGAGAATACAGGTTAGTGGAAAAAGAACTAAGAATTAAAAAACTAAGAGGAGGTTTAGAATTAGCAAGTTTCCATCCACCCGAAAGCTGCAAGCTGGTTAGTGGATCAAGACACAAATACAGCCAATTGTGGAGTTGAGACAACTCTTCAGAATTGTACCTTCCCTTTAAGACCCCAGCAGTACAAACAGGGGGCTTGTAACCCCTCTCTTTGGGGAGGGGTTGAACCCCAAAGATCTGGAGCCCAACTAATCCATCTAATCTAATCCATCACTATTTAAGAGTGAGTCAGATTAAGGGCTCAATGCAACCATGTTTTAAACCGTTTGGATTTTTCATGTCAAGACCTTCCCATCCATTGTGCTTTGCAGAATGACTAGCTCGCTTGAGCTTTCTCCGGATTTTTAAATATATATATTAATTTCAGAGGGCATTTGTTCAAACCAAAAGCAACTTGTCATGGCAGGTTAGGAATCTGCCTGGTTTTGTTTGGCCTCACTCTTCATTTCTTGAACGGAACAAAATTTCTTAGCAAATACTCAGAACTGTAGATCAACCTGTCCACCAACTATCTACCCATTAGCTCTATTGTTTTTTTCCCCCTCTGGAATCTTTTGACCAGATTTATTCTACAGTGCCTGTTTGATCCATTCCCTCTGAACAAAACATTTCCACTCTGCCTTTTGTCATAGGCTAAGGGGTATGCCAGAAAGTACCCAGCTCTTTGGGGGGTTATTTATTTATCTGCTGATGGGTAAAAATGTGCTTCTAAGCTATGAGCAGAGATGGTTAAGCAGTGCAAGATGTACAACAAGACAAATGTGAGGACACAAGACAATCTGCATTATTGTTGCATGCTTTGTCTCTCCCTGCTTTCTCCTTGCATGCAGCTAAGTCTTTTATTGGACTGTCCTATGTCATTTTAGGATCACCACAGAGCGAAGGTCCCCAACCTCCCTTTGGGATGGCCCCCGGGAGGAAAGAAAAAAAGGGAAGTTCAAAACCGAGCAGCTGTAAAATCTGTACACAGAAGCCATTTAGAAACAGCAACAAGCCCCATTCTGCTGATTGAAGAGGACAGCTGTATTGTGCAAATAAAAGAAAAAGGGAGAGAAACGAATACAGGGGCAGCTCAGCTCTGCTTTTAAAAATAGATCATCCTGCTGTCTTAAGAGTCGGTTGTGGCCCAAGGCAGGTGGAAGAGGGAATAAGGATACTGGGTTGGGTGGTATTTGCAAAATGGAACCTCAACTTGGGCATGACAAATGACTGCTAGTGCAACTCATATTCTTGTTTGTGCAAAGAAAATGAAAGCCCCCTCTCCTAGGAGAGAGTTCAGAAACCTCCTGGGATTCCTCCAGCAGGGTCCCCTGCCGTGGAGACCCCAAGCAATGCTCTCCTGGGTGCCATCGGAAGAACCGCAGAGGGAGGAAGTGGCCCCTCGACCTTGCAGCCGAGTTAACCTTCCAGGCTCAACTGCTGCAAGTCCAGACTGTCTAACCGCCTTCTAAATCAACCCTGTCTTGAGAATGTAGGCCAAACTTTGGTATGAACCACCTAAGAAGTCCCATCTCTCCGTAGAAAGCCAAGCATTCTCTTCCTAGCAAAGCCTTTCTTACATATGGGGGCATCTTTCAAGCAACCCCAGGAACAGCCAAGGGCTGACAAAGAGACCCTGCTAGGTGATGTCAAGCTATTCAACACCACCGACAACATTGCTACCCTTCAAAATGACCTCAACTATTTGCCAGAATGGTCAAACAAATGGCAATTTCAAATCTCAGCAAACAAATGCTCTGTCTTACATGTTGGCAGAAAAAATAAATAAATCAGAAAATAAAATACAAGCTGAATAGTCAAGATCTTGTTGATGACTCCAACTATGTCAAGGACCTTGGAGGACTCATCTCTAATGATCTAAGTGCTAAAACCCACTCTAACGACAGAGCCAAAAAGGCATTAAGAGTTGTTAACTTAATCTTACGTAGCTTTTTCTCCGGTAATATCACACTACTAATTAGAACATACAAAACATTTGCTAGACCAATAGTTGAAGACAGAGGTCTGTAGAGGGTGTGCATAAGTGCACCAACGTGCCTACCGTCCCTGTCCTATTGTTTTTTTATTCGTATCCATTTCATGTATTCATAACTATGTTTATTCTTATACCTGTTATCTAATACTTGCTTGACAAATAAATAAATAAATAATAGAAAATAGATAGATAGCCCTGATGATGTTCCCTAGTTGGATCATGAAATGCCTTCATGAAAGCAGCCAACTTGAGAGGAGCAAGCTCAGCCTCTCAGAGGCCTCCTCTTCCTCTACTTCTCCTCCTCTCCACCAATCCCATTCCTTTCCAGTACTGATGATGTTACCTAGTCAGATAATGAAAGGTCTGCAGGAAAATAACCAAACTTAGACAGCATCCAGGACCCTACAGTCCTCCTCCACTCCGCAAACCTCTTTCCCTTCTAGCACTGATGATGTTCCCTAGTTGGGTCGTGAAACGTCTGCAAGAAAACCACCCAGCTCAGACAGCATTAAAGACCATAGTCTTTCTCCTTGTCTTTCTCCCCTCCTCTTCCTCCTCCCCCCACTCTGCAAACCCCACTCCTTTCCGGCACTGATGAGGTAACCTAGTTGGGTCGTGAAACGTCTGCAAGAAAACCACCCAGCTCAGAGAGCACCAAGGACCCCAGAGAGATCCTACGTTTGGGACTGCTAAATATTTTGAGAAGGGAACGTGGTGTGGACCTGCTGGCTCTGAAAGGGCCCCAGGGATTTTAAGAAGAAAGGCAAACGGTTGAGTCTCTCGAGATTTAAATCAGCAGAAAGGCGAGGGAAACGGGAAAGGCTTTTGCGCTACGCTAAGGCAGAAATTGTAGGCTAGAGAAATTGCAATGGGGGGGGGGAAGAAGAACATGAGCCTTTGTTTATTGAGGTCTCTGGAAGGGCACATAGCACAGGGCTCTCGTGTTTCCCGTTACATACATAGCTATACGCACTGCCATCGAAATGGGAGAGAGATACTCACTTCAGTCGGTGAAATGTTGGAAGGCATTGGAGAGAAACACCACACAGTTAGACTGTTAATGAACTTACATATCAATACAGGACTCAGGTTTGGAGAGGCAATAAACAAACATCATGCACAGACATTGATCACAAGAGAACAATGGTGGTTAGTGCCACGCCGGGGAGGGAGCAGGAATAAAAAGAGTTCTCTACAGTATGTTCATTGTGTTACGTGGTATTTACAGTTGTTTTGCAACACACACAGACACAAAAGTTGTCAACTTATTTGCTGCAGCCCGAGATGTGGCTAGCAAGCAGATGGTTCCTCGACAAGGTGGCATGGAGAATGAACAGGCCTAACCAAAAAGGGGGGGGGAACCTGGAGAGAAATCCCAGCTCTTAAAAAACACACACACACGCACACAAATCTGAGCCAACGATCAGATTTGGTTGTAAATGCCCCGAGTAATAACAGTAATGGAACAGGGAGGGAGGAAAAAAACCCAAGACCTGACGCAAGAATTAAAATGGAATTTAGGTTAGAAATGAAAATGCCAAACAAAACGATCTCAATTTTAGAAAAGAATTTATTCTCTCTCTCTCTCTGCCCCTCTCTCTCTCTCTTTTTTTTTTTTTTGCTGTTTGCTTAAAGTCCATCCAGATTGCCTTCTCCCCTTCCTTCCTTCTTCTGTTCCTCTCCCATCCCTTCCCAAAGAGGGCAATGCTGGTGAAACAACTTTGTTACAGTAAAAATACAGACGATATTTTTAAATAAATAGTTTTGTTTCTGCTTTTTGTTTTTGTTTGTTTGTTTGTTTTTTTAAAAAAAAAGAAAAACAAAAACTTCTACACGTATCGGGGATAGAAACAAAAAAAACAAAACAAAAACAAAAAAATGAAAACAAGAAACAAAAAACCACCACCTAATTTTAGCGGGATGCCTCTCAAAATGACGTTTTCTGCACCGGCGAGATCAAAAAGTTACCTCTGAAGAAGCACAGAGCGTAAACAAGATACTTCTGGGAATCTAAAGGATAACCGTGCGGCAAATGCAAAATAAAAAAAGAAATGAAACAAAATGAAAAAGGAAGGAAGGAAGGAGAAAATAGGATGAATGGGAGGGAGGGAGGGAGGGAGGAGAAAAACGGAGGCAGCAGCCTGGTCTTTCCAGTGCAGAAAACGCCCAGTGGAATATGACAAATTAGGATTAGGTGTTCATTCATGCAGCAGACATGAAGAGTGTTCGCATGCTTCTGGTTTAAGGGAGGAAAACATCCCATCCTGCACGACACCCATTCCCTAAAATCTGCCACCAATCATGGTTTTCTCAAAATGTTGGTCCCTGCTTCCCCACCCACCCCCCAAGCCCCCAGCGCTGTTGTCGTTTTTACAAGGATGAGTGAACTATGAAACAGAACACTGTACATGCGTCTCCTCTACAAAAAAATATTTGCATAAAATAGTGTTTAATTTCTCTGTACATGTCGATGGACACTCTAGTTCGTGTATAAAAGAAGTGGGGGTAGGTGGGGGAGAAGAGGACTCACACACACACACCCACTCCCCCACAGGGGTCAGGGGAAAGAAAAAGAAAGAAGGAAGGAAGGAAGGAAGGAAAAGAAAAAAAGAGAGGAAAAACCCAGAGTCTAGGATATGGAAACCTCAGTCACCGGCAAACATGTTCAATGTGAAAATTCAGCAGAATAAGACAAATTGCTTGGAACAATTTTTAAAAATTGGTATTTTTTTTTTCCTTTCCTTTCAAGTTAAACATCTCTCTGACTGCCAAGCTATCACTACAGAACTTCAGGTCAAGAAAAAAACATGTCACTAAAGTTAGTGTCTGTGCTATAAAGCCAAATCACCAACGGCAAGGAGAGGAGCACGAACGGCCAGGAAATCCCTTCGGTGCATGCAGACAAAGGACGTGGTTTGGTGGTGGGTGGCCCACTGTCTTTACCCGGCTCTAAGTAAGTACGGGCCACAAATTTAAGAGTCTCGTCCAGCAGGATCACCGGCACGGAGAGCTTGAGCACCATCAGCCACTGGGTCACATTCAGAGGGGTGATCTGGAAAATCAGCTGGGGAAAGAGGAGGAAGAGGAAGGTCAGGGCGGGAGAGCTTGTGCGAAGGGATGGAGCTTCAAGTCCCAGAATTTGCTAGGTCGACGCTTCTCAACCTCAGCATCTCTTAAAGTGTGTGAACTTCAACTTCCAGAATTCACTAGGGTCAAGAGTATACTCATGAACTGGAATAGAGCAATGTAACAAGGTCAGCCAATGAACAGGCATAGCGACGAAGTCAGCCAATGAGGACTGTTTGGAAACTGAAACTAGAAGGACAGCTCTGAAGCTACGTTGAGCTCTGAATCTGTCTATGGAAGACGAAACGGCTTCTCTCCTCTGCTGTGTGTCTTGCTTGCCTGCTGAACTCAAGTGAAACTGTTGTCTGTTCCTGAGCTCCTGAGTTGCAGTTCTGCTCTGAACCTGTAACATGTCTGCTTCTGTTTGAGTTGGCTCCACGTTGGAGAAATCTACAGCTGGTATTGTAAAATTTACCTTTATGTGTTTATAAAGAAGTTAAAATGAAGCCTCAGCCACCTGTGTTTACTTTTCTGGCGCTAGGTCAGCTTTTCCTCAATCTGGGCAACTTTGAGATGGGTGGACTTCCTGTGATGGTTGGGGAATTCTGGGAATCGAAGTCCACCCATTTTAAGAGACGCTGAGCTTGAGAAAGAGGCCTTAGCCAGATGCTTAGGGAGACCTTGGCGAGTCAGGTGAAGACAGGATGAGCCTCTGCTTTTCCTTCACCCTCGAATGGGGTGAAGGCCTTAAATCCTTGGAGCATAGCTAGTTTGTAGAGTGCCTGGGCGAGGATTGGATGATGTGCTCTTTAACGGCACACTGTCTACTTTCGTTTCTGCAAAGAGCAGCTGGGAGAGAAGTCTAAACCTCCATGGGTTAGCAAGCTGGGCTTCTGATGCTGCTTCCCCTCCCCAGACCCTCCCCCCTCCCAAGGGTGAGTTGCAGGGACTTACTGGCAATGGTTCTACATAAAGGATGAGGAAGTGAAGAGACATGGACAAGCAAATGGATCCCAGGAGCCAGACGTTCTCCCAGGGAGGCATCCGCAGCAAGGATTGGTTCTCCGAGAGGCTGAGGGAGGAAAAGAGAAAGCTTGACTTCCAGTTCAATCCCTCTGGAGGGCCTATTAAGACTGCTAAATGGAAGAGGAGAATGAAAAGTCAGAGAGAGATCTTTTTCTCCTTTCAGGCATCCTAACCTGTTGAGGGCGTTGCACATCTCTATGGTGACCAAGACTGAGAGCGCCATGGTCATAGGATAGGGAGACTCAAACACCACACAGTCGACCCCTTCAAACTCTGGATTGTCCTCTTTGCACTGCAGGAAATGACTCTGAAAAACAGCAGAAGGCAACGTTAATCTCAACAAAATTCTCCCAGGGCCAATTTGCTCTTTCCCTCTACCCTAAATTCACCCAAGCACCCTCAATGGTACAACACCGCTAAGAACAATTAAAAAAAAAACCCCACAGTTTCTAATCAGATTATTATTGTTAAGCAGGGACTCCTCGGACGAGTAAGAGGATTTTCCGCAATACTTGCGGATGGATTTTAGCAAGTTTTTTGAGCCCGTCTTCCGGTGACACGCCACGTAGGCAGGTTGCAAGCAAAAAAAAAAGCTAAGCTTCTTTTGGAAGATGAGTTGCCAAGAACCAAAATATCAAAAGGAAATACCAGCTGGTAGTAGGTAATTCTCGGGCCCCCATCTGCAGCTATGAACCACCAAGCAGCAGCACCCACTGTGGCAGCTCCGACGTAGCCTTGAGGAGGAGAAGAAAAAGCACAGTGAGTCTTGCACCGCTGAGTTAATAGCCACCCCACCGATGGTCCACGGCTTCGGAGAGTCTGCCCTCATTCTGCAAGTTTAGGTCTTATCGGTCAAGTCCTCACAACTGGATTCCTTCCCACGTCGGATCTCTGACTCGGAACAAATCCAGGAAAGTGGCCAAGTCAGTGGTTTCTCAACCTATGACCCACAGGTCCCTGCAATGTTTGAGGCAGTCTACTGCTTTAAATCTTGAGTTGAGGTTTTGGTAGCCTGTGGCCATGGCCTATGGACCCCAAAGGTATTTAAAGGGGGCCTGTATTGAATGGGCCCACGTTGTGTAAGTGAGAGGAATTTCATGTACAAAGCCTTGGGGGACTCCGCTAAAACATAGCCTTGTGTCTTTTGGGATGCTTGTTGCGTTCATCCTTAATTAAACCCCCTGGCATCATTGGCTAAGAACCAGACTTGAAACTGTATTTAACACAGGACAAGGACAAGATCAGTTGGAGGTCCTGATCTGAAAGAACCACTGACTTGACTGCAACTCTTAAAAAATAGCCAAGAAACAGATGCAGCCCCTGAGAACTAAATTTGGTACCCAAAGACGATCTTCTGTTACCTTACTCTGCTACAAACTGGTTTTTATGCCTGTCTGATTATGGCACTGTTACTTAACCTTGGCCACTTGGAGAAGAGGGGACTTCCAACTCCCAGAATTCCCCAGCCAGCATAGGAAATGGAAGCCCACCCCTGCTGTTCAAGTGGCCAAGATGGAAAAAAATACTGAATTAAGGGGGAAAGGGAACAATCTCTGTTCTCTCTAGTTCAGTGGCACTCAGGCAAAACACTCACATCCGATCGCCAAGTAACGGAAAAAGAGCCACCCGGAGATAAGGGGCTCTTTAGGGTTACGAGGGGGCTTGTTCATGATATCCAGGTCGGGGGGGTTGAAGCCCAGGGCGGTGGCGGGAAGTCCGTCAGTCACAAGGTTTACCCATAACAGCTGGACAGGGATTAAAGCTTCCGGGAAGCCCAGAGCAGCGGTCAGGAAGATGCTAGAGGAGGAGGAGGAAGAACAGAGGTTAAACCACGTTCATGCCAAGGAGTGTCTTAAGCTATGATGCTTGAAAGTTAAACCCCACGGATCAGCAGCTGGCCTCTCATTCCTCACGCTCTCAGAAGTGAGCAAGTGGACAGCAGGAAGGGAGGCTTGGACCCTGCCCGAGAAGGTGAAGTGTCCCCAATGGACGGAGGTCTCTGGGTTCCCTTCTTTTATTCTTAGATAAGGCTAGTCCTTATCTAAGAATAAAAGAACGACAGCTTATTGATCAGAAAGTTTGATGGTTTGAATCCCTAGCGCTGCGTAACGGAGTGAGCTCCTGTTCCTTGTCCCAGCTTCTGCCAACCAAGCAGTTCGAAAGCACATAAAAGATGCAAGTGGAAAAATAGGGGCCATTATTTTGGTGGGAAGGGAAGAGTGTTCCGTGTGCCTTATCGGTGTTTATAGTCATGCTGGCCACATCACCACGGGGACGTCTTCGGCTTTGTGATGGAGATGAGCAGCGCCCCCTAGAGCCGGAAATGACTGCCACAAATGTGCAAGGAGGGGAACCTTTACCTTTAAGGCTAGTCCAAACCTTGGCAACTCCAGAATTCCCCAGTCAGCTGAGTTTACCTTGTAAGCTGGCCAGAGCAGCTTTGAATCATGATGGGCAGCAAATAAAATTTCGTAATAAATAATAGAGCTGAGGTTTACAAGCCTTAAAATTGCCACAGTTGTTCTAGATGCTTAAGACAGCTCTCCAGTTTTAAGCTACCTTGGGGACCCAGTTACCCATCTAGACGGGCCTGATCTCAAGACCTGGAAAGGGCTCCCTGTCAACATTCTCTCTCTCTAGAGGGTGCGATAGATACCCATGGAGGCTGCCAGGAGGAATCCAGCCTTTGCTCTGCTCCTAGTTGCAAACGCCCAGGTTACTCACCAGACCACTTCTCCAACATTGGAGGAGATGAGGTAGCGAATGAATTGCTTCATGTTGTTGTAGATGGCCCGGCCTTCCTCCACAGCAGCTACGATGGTGGAGAAGTTATCATCCGCCAGCACCATTTCCGACGCCGTCTTCGCCACGGCCGTGCCGGATCCCATGGCAATTCCGATTTCTGCCTTCTTCAAAGCGGGGGCGTCATTTACGCCATCTCCTGTCTGGGAGAAGTTTCAAGTTGGGTCAGGATGCCCAGCCAAAAGAAACCAACAAGTACCAGAAAAAACCAACCAAAGTACGCAGAGCTTCAAGGAGGACTTGGAACCGATCGAACAATTTTGCTTCCTGCAAAGTTTCCTCATCTAGGCCTGGCTTTTATCCCTTCTGGGAGGGGCAACCACCTCCCAGCCTTACTCCCGAGTCGCCCCTTCTGTCTCAGCTGCTTTCGCGCCTTCTAGTAGCTCTGTGCACAAGTGCACTGGGGACAGGCCCCCCTTCCTCCTCTTCCTCACTGCTGCCAGACTCCGGAGGCTCCAGAGTGAGCACCCCACTCCCAGATGGTCCTGGCCCCATCTCTGCATTGGATGGAGGACCCTCATCCGAGTCCTCTCCAGACTCCTGGACTGGTTCCCTTTCGTCCTCACTGTCTGCACCAGCTGCCGGCAAATCCAACAAGACCCAACATCCCATCACAACATCCCATCGCACATTTATCGGTGCACAAAAGCTCCCCACTTGCACACTTACCATTGCTGTGATCTCGTCAAAGGACTGGAGAAACTCCACAATTTTGGACTTGTGGGTGGGTTCCACGCGGGCGAAGCAGCGGGCATTCATGCAGGCATCTCTCTGGCTGGCTGGCGAAAGTTCATCAAACTCCCGGCCGGTGAAGGCTTTGGAGGTGACATCCTCCTCTACGCCAAAAATGCCAATGCGCCGGCAGATGGCCACCGCCGTCCCCTTGTTGTCGCCGGTTATCATGATCACACGGATGCCCGCTTGCCGGCACAGCTTTATGGAGGAGGCCACCTCAATGCGGGGTGGGTCCAGCATTCCCACACAGCCCACGAAGGTCAGGTTGGTCTGAAAGGGGAGCAAAGCCAGAGGCGGTCAAGGGGTCCCAAGCAGAAGGAAGCTGCCCACATTGCAACAGCCAGAGATCCCAAAGTGGAGATTGACAAGGATGTAGATTTATCTTTATTACTTTGCAACTTTTAAACATGTAATCTGCTACGTCTTTTCTTTTTTCTTTCTTATCTCTTTCCTTCCTTCCTTCAGCCCTTGTTTTCTTCTAACTTCTTTCCTCTCTCTCGCAATTTTCTTTCCTTCCTTCCCTTTCACCCTTCTTCTAATTTCTTTCTCTCCTTAATTTTCTTTCTTTCCTTCCTCCCTCTAACTTCCTCTCTTCCTCCACTAATTTTCCTTCCTTCCTTTTTATCCATCCTTCTTCGAACTCCTTTCCTCTCTCCCTCTGCCAATCTTCCTTCCTTCCTGAAGTTATCATTCCTACCAAACCAAAGATTACAGAGAGAGTTCATTCTCAATCTCGCAGGTGTAAGGCATAGCAAGATCTGGGCATGCTAGACAATGAAACGCAGAGCTCACCCCCAAGGAGCTCTGCCCAGCCAATCTGGGACTCCCACCCAGCAGGTCAAATAAACTCTGTTTAAAACTCCAATGATGAAAACTTCGACCTGACATCAAACCAACCTCATAGGTGATGAAGCCTGCAGAGTCTTCCAGGTTCATTTCCTCCTTTCTCGGGGGGTTGTCATGGGTGGCCAGGGCCAGGCAACGCAGTGTGTCCTTCCCGGAGCCCCACTCACGGATGACGGTCATGATCTTCTGCTTAATCCCCGGGGTTAAGGGTATCTTCATGTTGCCTGCTCGGAAATGGGTGCACCTGTCAATCACTCCTTCTGGAGCGCCCTGCGGGAGAGCGAGAGAGGAACCAATTCAGCCTGCAGGCACTTTTTAACCTTTTCGTCCCAGAAGCCCTTTCACGAAGGAGATGCCAAGAGGTCACCTAAACCCAGAGTCGTGTTGTGGTGTACAGGGCACCCTCGACTTACGACCAAAACAGAATTTCCACTGCTGAGCGAGCCAGTTCCTAAGTGAATTCCCTCCCCTGATTTGATCACCTTCCTTGCCACAGTTGTTAAGTCAATCACTGCAGGTGTTAAGTCACTTACACGGATGTTAAATGAATCTGTTCCTCCAGGGACTTTGCTCATGAGGTCGCAAAAGGGGATCCCATGACCCAGAGACACGGCCACCGTCACAAATACAAGCCAGTTGCCAAGCATCCAAATCCCCGTGACCCTGGGGGATGCTGCAGTGGCCGTAAGTGTGAAAAACGGTCGTAAGTCCCCTTTTCCCCGTGCCGTTGTAACTTTGAACCGCCACTAAATGAATAGTTGTAAGTCCAGGACCACCTGCAATCTGGCCCATCTGTTCTGGTGCCCCTTCGGTGATGTCTCTCCCACCCCCACTTCCAGGGTAACTTGCCTTCACAAACATCTTGGTCATGGCTGTCCGGCTGGGCTTGTTTGGCATGCAGTAAACAGACATGGATTTCCTATCCCGGGAGAATTCGAGCGTGAATTCTTTCCTCATCAGCTGCTTGATCACCTGCACAGGGAAGAGTCAGAACTCGGTTGTAACCAGTGTGCGTGGAAGCACCTGGGTTGCCCCAGAGGCCCAGTGCTGTAGGAGGACTGACCGAATTGCAAGCGTTGGCCCGCTCGATCTTGGACAGGCCTTTCAGGTCCGTGTCGAAGACGTTCATCTTCTCCACCAGGCAAGTCAGGGCTGTCTCCGTGGCTTCGCCCACCTTCTCGTAAACGCCCTTCGTCTTTAATTTAAAAAAAAAAAAAAGCCACTGTTGACACGAAGCAGAAGAGTCATTCATAATCACCTGTGGGATTGGCCAACTCAAGAGATGGAATGACACTGAACAAAGCATGCTGTCATGGCCCTCGTCGGAGCCTGAATCTGTGGAGGAAGATGAGCCGGTGGAGACATATGAGGAGGAGAATGGGGAGGAACAGGCCGAGGCAGGCCAGGGCCTTTCAGGATTGGGGCGGCTTGTAGGCAGGGAGGAACAGGGGCAGGATGACCAGCAGAGGCTAAGAAGTGAACACGAGAGACAGAGTTCAGACAGTGAGCAAGGACCACCCGCTCCTGATCCTTGAGCATGGAGACTGGACAGAAGGCAGGAACAGCTCAGGCTGATCTGACAACTCGGGAGGAAAGCACCCTGCCCCTCTTCAACAAGGCACACCTGAGATTTAAGGAGACGTTGTGGGGAGGAGCATTTGTCGGGAACAAATGCTGAATTAGTAGGGTTTGTTGTGCTGTACAGACAGTTGGAGTTTGCAGGACTGCTTGCTCTGGGACTTGCCACAAATATGGGAGCGTTTAGGGAACATTTGGAGCAATAAAGGGGCACTTTCCACTGTCAGCTGACTGGGTTGCCTCTGCACCATGCCCCAGGTCATCACACATGCTGACCTGAGGTGCCAACAGCTGATTAAAATCAGGAGAAGATCTGGAGTTTGTTTGGCCATTCAATATAGGTTTCAGCAGTTCTGACTGGCTTATGAGCCCCATAAAAAATATCATTAAGGTCCACATGAGATACGATCAACAGGAAACATGAAGAGCAAAGCAGTGACATCAAAAGTCCAAGTTATATTAATTTCGCTTGGCATGTACACAGGCTTTAGCAGAGGAACTATGGGAGACCAAGCCTTTTTATCCCAGATTTTCCATTCCTCATGAGGTATGCTCCAAATTCCCGTTCTTTATACTCCACGCTAGTTTAATGGGCTTATTATTTTCTTGAAGGGCGCTCATGTGTTTCAAATCAGCATGGAAGAATTACATGCAAGACCACAAGAAGAGTTTTGCTTAGGCAAAGGCTACTCACTTCATTGAAATCCAGAGAGGAGTCGTTGCAGAGGGCGCAGATTGTGGCCAATTCAATGAGGCCATCATACATACAGCATTTGACAGGCTTATCGTCTCTGTAACTGTTTGGGGAAGAATTGGGAGGAGGGGAAGAGATGAACTAATTGGATCCTAGGAGGAGTCAGAAAAATTGGAGCAGGTTCAAAAATAAAATAATAAAAAATAAAATAAAATAATAAAAAATAATAAAAAATAAAATAAAATAAAATAAAATAAAATATAAAATAATAAAAAATATAAAATATAAAAAATAATATAAAATATAAAAAAAATAAAAAAAATAAAATCATAAGAGGGCAGCAAATTGATGAAAATTGCTTTTAAGAGCTGGAAATTTTACAAAATTGGATGAATGCCATCAAAAGGACTCTTAGTCAAGAAGATTCCAGTACATAGGGGCTTTTAAGCAATAAATCCATTTAACTGAATGTTCATGTGTGGGCCTGACACTTCTAGAACAGAAAGCTAACTCTGAAAGACCCTTTTGGATTATATTTTCAAAATAAATGTATAAATAAAAGGGTACAGTGGAGAATTATCATATTCTCCCCAGACAAGAGACAGACAGCAAGTATTAATAACATGTCTCAAACCATGTGCAGGTTTCCTGCTTCCCCAAAGGAAGATTGAAAGGGTTTAAATCTGCAGATTGACATCAATCCCCCTTTATAGCATCTATTTGCCTTTTGGGCCCCATAATTCTAGGCTTGGCCACACCGCACACCCAGAGGCCAGGAGATGGACAAGCTGGCCAACAGAAAGGATGAATGTTCTCACATGTCTCCGATGGGAGCGTACGTTGACCCAGACACGGTGAATTCATTCAGACAGCAGCTATCCCCTTCCACACGGTCCACAATGAACATCTGCCAGAGAGACACGGGTATGATTAAGCTTAACTAGCTGAGGCCATCTAGAACATTGTCACATTAAAGATGCAAAGTTTGATCAGCCTGCTTGCACTTAGGAACTAAGCATGTTTTACTTTAAAATAAGATCAAGCTGCACTTTTGAAAATATAAGTCACCTATAAGCTCTTCCGGTTGTCCCTTGAAATTACACCTTGCCCTGTTTCCTTCCTTCTCATCTGACTAGAACAATACATGAAGCCTTTTTCTCAAGCTGTTGGTTGAACCTCTTGTGCTCCGACCATTCAAAAGGAGAGTCTCACATCAATCACCAGAAGATGTCAGGCCTGGCACAACCTGATCCCTTCAGAAAGAAAGACCCTCGACTCCATTTGTGGCAAAAGGGCTAGTCTTACTAAAGCCAAGTAGTTACAGCACGCAAAGAGTTTGATTCTTCCTTCCCCTAGTTAGTTTTTCCTTCCCTCTCCCACCCCCACCCCCCGTTATCACCCCATTATCCAGTCACATTCAGAGAAGATATTTTGGTAACTGTCCATGCTGTGGTTGGTTAGATGGTCCATTCCCAGGACCTTTGACTTGAGATGTCTCGACTATCACTTTTGATTTCTAAGGTCTGCAGCCCCTAAGTTCTCTCCCCCATAATGTACAGCAGACTGATATCTAGTGAGCGAAGGAAGGCACTTCTGTCAGGCGGATGCTTCAGCTCAATTCACAGAAGCCAGCTAGAAAGGGAAGCTCTTCATCTTGGATGAAAAGCGTGCAAACATGTTATTTTTTTTCCCCTTCTTCCACAGGTCTAGGCGATCCAAAAATGTAAAAAATGAACACAATGATGATACGGTCTTAATTTAGGTCCCGCCCTCCTTCCCCAAGTCCTCTCACCAAGCAATATCCAACTTGGATTTGGGCCATTTTGCTGTTACTATCTACCTTCAGCGGCGTGTAAGTCTCAAGAATTTAAATTGCACCCTCTTGGATTAGCTACGGTTTGACAACAGACCCTAATGGAGAAAAATCCTTTCCCTTTCCCAGCATCATTAAGCTTGCCGAAGAGATATTTTCACATAAAGTAGCTTTGACATGCTCGGCCATTCCTCACCAGCCCCACAATGTCCAGGAAATGTTTTTCTGCATTGCCTGATGGAACAGGCATTACTGGACGAGAGGGGTTTTTTTTTTTTAAAGGCAAAGCAAGGATTTTTCTGCCCTGCCAAAGATGCTCTCTGAGAGAAGAAAAGGCTCGGGAGCTGCTTTGTGGCGGAGTTGTTCCGCTGTTTGGCCTCGACCCACTGAAAGACTGGCGGTTATGCAAGATCCCTGCAAAGCGCCTCTCTTGGAATACAGATGAGCAGCGGCTTTGTGCACTCTTTGTGAGCAGCCAAGGAGGCAAGGCGCATAGATAAACAGCCCATCAGGAGGGAGGAGGGAGATTCATTTCGGCTGTGGAAAAGACCCAGAAAAATCCATTGACGTTTTTATGGCTGTTGGCTCATTGGAGGCTCTTGCCCGGTCATCTCAACATCCTGCTCCCAGGACGGCCATCCGGAGGGGATTCCCTTCAAAGAGAAGAATTCCTTGCTACCCAAGAATGCAGTTTCCTTCCCTCCAGACTGCCTTGGAGGGAAAAGGCCATTTAATCAATATTTCACAGGGGCTCTGATCGTCTTCCCTAGAGAATTGCCTGGAACGAGAATAAACCTCCCACCATTAGGTTTTAGAAACCAAGACCTGTCTCCCCCTCCTCCCCCGGCCTTCTTTTATCTTCTCAAAGTGAAGAGAACTGGCTGGGTTAATGGGAAGGAGGGAGCATATTAAAAGCACTTTTAACATGGTACTTATTATCATACGTGTTGGTTATGCCCTGAGACCAGGAAATATTGGGTTAAAATAAAGAAGTGGCTACAAGACATCACCAAATATCAAATTGAATTTAAACCAGAATTCTTTTTGTTAAGGAATAATTACACGCCAATATCCTAAAAAGATTAAATATATTATATTGCATATTTTGACAGCAGCCAGAATAGCTTTTGCACAATTATGGAAAGGAGCTAATATCCCTTCACAAGATTTAGTCATCCAAAAAGTATTGCAATGTGCAGAAATGAATAAACTCACAATGGAAATGAAAGCTAAAGAAGATTCTGAATATTATGCAGTATGAGATAGATGGTATGAATGGCTAAAAAATAGACGTAAAAAGTAGAAAGAATGGATTACTGCAAATAAAATAGATTTTAAGAGATTATTAATATAGACATGTATATATGATATATAAGGTATATGTATTTATTGATGCAAAATCATTGTTATGAATATAAATGTGATTTCTGTTTTTGAAAACTACAATAAAAACAAATTAAAAAATAAAATAAAAAGCACTTTAACATCGGGGTGGCTCCCCCCAAAAAATGTTAGGAATCGATAGTCTCTGGTTTAAATTAAAACTTGTATCTTGGCTTATTGAATGACCTTGAAATAAAGGCAGCTTCTCTAAAGACAGTTTTGCGAGAGTGGTTGATAAAAATCAAATCATTTGTAGGACCAGAGAGACCGAGGCAGACAGTTCACCCCAATTTTTACCAGTCTTCCTTCTTAACCCACAGAAACCGAAGCAGCAGCTTACCCGGCAAACCGACATCTGGTTGGTGGTGAGAGTGCCTGTCTTGTCAGAACAGATGACTGAGGTGCAGCCCAGGGTCTCCACCGAGGGAAGGCTCCGGACGATGGCATTCTTCTTGGCCATGCGGCGGGTGCCCAAGGCCAGGCAGGTGGTAATGACGGCGGGCAGGCCCTCTGGAATGGCGGCCACTGCAAGGGCCACGGCGATTTTGAAGTAGTAGATGGCACCCCGGATCCAGGAGCCGCCGTGAACGGGGTCGTTGAAATGGCCAATGTTGATGATCCAGACGGCGATGCAGATCAGCGAGATGACCTTGGACAGCTGCTCCCCGAACTCATCCAGCTTCTGTTGCAGGGGAGTCCGGTCTTGCTCGGTGGCCACCATTTCGTCACGGATTTTGCCGATTTCTGTGTTGACTCCCGTGGCCACCACAACCCCCATGGCTCTGCCCGCAGCAATGTTCGTACCCTGGATGAGGAAACAATCGAATTCAGGCATTTCAAGTGTTTTTTTAAAAAAAGACTTATTTAAAAAAAACTTCTCCCCCAAAGTTCACTTTTTCAGACATTATTTCAGTGCAGTCTTACTGCAAGAATCTCATTTTGGCTGGTCTGATTCAGCGCTCGTAACTTAAAGCTACAGTCCTCAAGGTCTTGCATGTGATTTTCTTCTTCTAACCGGGAACAGACTTTGAAGCACATAATTGTCCTCTGATGTATTTTATTCCTCTTACCAACCAAACACCCCCAACCCAAAAATTTCACAGAGAGCAGGTTTCTGAAACCATATAATCCCCTCCTCCCTCCAAAAATACTTTCGTTCTTTTGGTCCTCATCAGTGCCTTAGTTTAAAAGCAGGAATTTTTAGGCATACAATAATATGCACATCTATGGTTTCTCTCTATTTCCTAACCAGGTTTTAAGATGTAGACCCTTTCCCCCATTCATAACTTCATTCCTCTGGTATGTTATTAAATTCCACAGCACTCCAAACGAATCTGTGTTGAAGATTTAAAGTATAAGCACCAACAGCAGCGTCGATTAGGTGTGCAAAGGAAATCAACGCACAAGCAACGCTATCAAGGCTGACCAAGAGAGGAGAGCAGCAGAGAAATCGGATGGATGGATGGGATCAGAAACTACACCAAGTGTGTCCAATCTTTTAGCAAGCCTGGGCTGCCACTGAGTGAAGAGGAATTGTTTTGGACCACGTATAAAATATATAATATAGTTCTCGCAGGTATTCTGAGAAGCACAGAGCTGAAGACCAAGCCTGAAGATGATGAATGAGACTTCATCGAAACGTTGCCTAGATACTTCCAATCTTACGCGGGAGAAATATAAATATATATATACTCACAGACGAACACTATACAGAAGCCTGATGGCAGATGAAATTCTGCTGAAACGTTGCTACAACTTTAAAAGCACCACTACTATGACGTGGGAAAATACCCGAACAAAGCTGAATGCCATACATGTAAGTACCCGCGGGGTATGACTTGATTGGGTGGGGGCTTGGCTGTGTTCTGATTGGGTGTGGGTGTGTTCTCATTGGTTGAGGCTTTGGCTGTGTTCTGATTGGTTGGGGGGTTGGCTGTGTTCTGATTGGCTGGAGGCGTGTTCTGTTCAGGTGGGGGCTTGGTTGTGCTCAGGTTAGTCTTAGTTGCTGGGGGATTTGAGCTGGTGAGCTGTGATCTTGCTGTTTGGCTTCGAGTTCGTGGTCGTGCTGCATCTTCATGATGGGGGTCAGTTCGTTTCATGTATGGTTCAGAGGGGTTTGAAGTGGGTAGTGATGCAGCTGCAGTGCGGCTTCTGGTCCGTGGTCGTGTCTCATCTTCTGTGTGGGTGTGAGTCTGCTTTCTACGTGGAAGTGTGGTGGTGGCATCTTGTGTGGCTCTCAGGGGTGTGGGTCTGGTGTCATTCTTCATGTTAGGTACTCGTCTGTTCATGAGGGTGGGTTTCATATATATATATATATGAATGAACACGCCTGGTCTAGACATGTCTTAACAGCTTCTGAAAAAACAGGCTTGCCTGATTTGATTTGCAATTCCGTAATGAGATCATTGTGCAAAAGATGATCTGAGTCCCACAGGGAGGATCTGAGTTTATTAGTGTAAGCACTACTCATATTTTTTTAAAAAACAAAACCAGCAGTGGTATTTACACAACGCCCTTTCCATTCAAACCAACCAAACCGGTTTCCATAAACTGGCACGAGCCAGTCAATGGTTGGCAAGACGGTGTACATATTGTAAACTTCTGAGGACTCACTCCACGTTCTCAAGGATCAGCTTCTGAAGTCCATCCAGGGAGCTGGATGAAGAGGACATAAATTTTAATTGGGGTGACTACCTCAGAACAGAGGCAGAAGAAAGGAAGGGGGGGTAGTTGGGGGGGGAAATGGTTCTCAGCTGTTTTGCCAGATGCAGGAACAGCAGGAGCAGTTAATGCCAGGATAATAAATCAGATGAATAGCCAGGACTCCAGTTATGAAATTCCTGAGTAGCAATTGATTGCTGGTGTGTAAGTTCCTGCTCGAACACCAGAAAACTCTTGTTCTCAGCACAAACTCAAAACTCTCCCCCAAAGTAAACCACAGATAAGGAGGGAAGCATTGAGCATTTGCAAGGGATTTCCATTTTTTTCATTTTATGGCCGATAAATTACAAAGGTTAGCTGAAAACAACTTATATGCACCTTAAAATAGAATAGAATAATAGAATTAGGAGGGACTTTGGAGGTCTTCTAACCCAACCCCCTGCTT
The DNA here is from genome assembly GCA_033807585.1 of Hydrophis major. Taxonomy (NCBI): domain Eukaryota; kingdom Metazoa; phylum Chordata; class Lepidosauria; order Squamata; family Elapidae; genus Hydrophis; species Hydrophis major. The sequence goes on along the minus strand of CM066339.1, from coordinate 1,834,113 downwards.
AGGCAGGAAACTCTATAGCATAAAATATATAGAGTTTTTAAGGCTCAGTTCAAGGTGACCATTAAATCGGTGTTTTTTTTTCAAACTTGGCAACTTTAAGACGTGTGGATTTCAACTCCCAGAATTCCCCAGGCAGCATTTCCCAGGGGAATTCTGGGAGTTGACGTCCACACATCTTAAATATGCCAAGTTTGAAAAAAAACACTGATTTAAACAATCACGATAGATGCAACGTTGTCAGGGCGTTCTAAACAGAGTACGGAGAAGCTAATTTTGCTTTTAAATGAAGCACGCATCAAATGAACTACAAAAGACACACGGGCCAGGATTTTACTCACCGAAAAAAGCATATTTTTCTTGTCTTGGTTTACTGCGCGAGGATCAGGCACAGGGTCCGTGTGTTTAATTACCGAGACAGATTCACCTGGAAAAAAAGGTCAAATGCCTTAGTGCAGAAGTGTGAATTCTCTCTGCCCTTTGGACATACTTCCTGGAGTGTTTAGCAAAACAATCCCCATTTGTTTCATCCACTCCCCTCCCCCACTATTCTAATATAATTTATGGGTTGTGCTGGTTTTTTTTTTTTTTCAAGCCATTTTGGAATAATGGAAATAAGCCAGATACAACTACAACACTCCAGGAGAAAAGCTGACACAACAGGCTGGGTCCAACTTTTAAATAAGCCAAACAGGAGGGACTCTTTCATTCAGAATTAACTTTCCATGAGGGGTGGGAGAGAGAAAAAGATGGACCCAGGACAAAATAAGACAGGTCATCTTCATCATGACCACCACAATAGGACTTTGCCATCAAGGACAGATGTTTGCAACAGATCCCCAAGAAGCACCATTTTTCTCCTGAGAACCCCCTACCTGTGAGAATCGACTGGTCTACTCGTAGAGTTGTTGATTTTATAGAAGTAATTCTGATGTCAGCAGGAACTTTGTCCCCAACTGTGGGTTGGAAAAAAAAAAAGCATGTGAGCTTAAGTGAGCTGCAGGAAATTCAAATATTTTTCCAGATGTGCAATGCGTATCAGAGTAAGCACAATAATATTGGGTGTTTATTCAAAAAGCAATTCTCTCTTGCTGGATTGTTTTTATTTCAGAGTATTATTCCATGCCTTTCTTTGCTTTTATACCTGTGTGGCGTTAAGTCTCACAATGTGGAAGTTTCTCTTCTAATAAGTTGGTAGGTTATGTCTCATACTTTCCACCTTTAAATTCAGGGAGAAATTTCATTCTGTAAACCCAGCTGACTGTCATATTTTCACTCCAATACAAGTAGGAAGGTGCTAATGATTCCTGCTGGCATTTGGTTGAGCCAATGGGAACGGCTTCCCAATCAGGATCAATCCTGGCTCCGTTCTGGCATGGATATTCTTGGTAACATGCAGCCAAGCGGAAGGTGTGCTTAAAACAGTGCTGCATTCTGTCAGATTTGGGGGGGGGGGACAGGGGACGGGGAGACTAAAAAAAATAACACAGAAGCACCCGAGTTTTGATATAGTTCTTTGTTCTTAAGACTGGCAGTGACCAGTATCTGACAGCCAACATTATTATCCTTTAGGATAGGGTGTCCAACCTCGGCAACTGGAAGATGTGGCTGCCTGGTGAATTCTGGGAGTTGGAAGCCCACTGGTCTTAAACAGGCCAGGCCTTAAAGGGGTGTCTAACAGGTCTTGAAAGTTGGGACACCTCTGATTTAGGAGCTCCTAAGACCCACGCAAAATCTGTATGAGACACTCATGCAAAATTCACTTGCCAGAGCTCCAGGCAGTACTGCCTCGTAAATGACTGATCCTGTCACGGAGAACAGCCTCCCCACACCAGGTCCCACTAGGTTTCCTGCAGGGAATTCTCAGCTGCTTCATTCCTACAGGAACTGCTTATGCAACTGGCAGCAATCAGAGACACAGAGGGAAAACCACAGTGTGTAGTCATGGTCAGTTGGCACGGTTACTTGTGAAAATGGGATCCTTTATTCATCGGCTAAGGGGACGCTACTTTGGGGAGTAGCCTGGCCTTTGAGAAGGGCAATTACAGGCTGTCCTCGGCTTACGACCACAATGGAGCCCCAAATTTATGTTGCTGAGTGAAACATTTGCCAAGTGAAAGATTTGCCTCATTCCGCAGCCTTCATTTGCGTCACTGTGCAATTATCATAAAAACGAGTCAGTGGCCAAGCGTCTGAATTTAGACCGTGTGACTATGGGGATGCTGCAACGGTCGTAAGTGTGAAAAACCAAGTCACTTTTTTCAGGGCCGTTGTAACTACAGATGTTCAGTAAACGAATTGTTGTAAGTCGAGGACCACCTGTGTCAACTTAAATTGTATATTTGTAATTTTTGTAGATATTCTTTGATGGCCAGTTCTACAGAGGAATGATTGAGTCTGTCATCTGCACCTCTATAACTGTCTGGTTTGGTTCTGCAACCCAACAGGACAGACAGAGACTTCAGAGGATAATTAGGACTGCAGAAAAAACAATGGCTATCAACCTGCCTTCCATTGAGGACCTGTATACTGCACGTGTCAAAAAGAGGGCTGGGAAAATATCTCCACACCCCTCACATCCTGGACATAAACTGTTTCAACTCCTTCCCTCAAAACGATGCTGATAGAGCACTGCACACCATAACAAGAAGGACGGATTTTCCCCAAACTCCATCCCTCTGCTAAACACATAATTCCCTCAACACTGTCCAACTATTTACAAAGTTTGCACTACTATTACTATTTAATCTTCTCATCACTTCTAATCAACGGTTCCCCTCCCACTTGTGACTGTATGACTGTAACTTTGTTGCCTGTATCCTTACGGTTTATGTTGACTGTTTCCTAGTAGGATTTGATGGCTTATTTGTATCTTATGACTATCAGGAAGTGTTGTATCTGGTGATTCTTCTCAACGAATGTATCTTTTCTTTTTGTGCACTGAGAGCATTTGCACCAAAGACAAATTCCCTGTGTGTCCAATCACAATTGGCCAATAAAGAGCTCTATTCTATTCTTAAAAACTCCCCTAGAGGGCTTTCATTGACTTGGTCTATTTATATTGCTTGGTCACCATTTCCCTTTTCTACTGCATTATAGTGAAGGAGGAGGCAAAAGAAACCAAGGGGAGAGGGGGCCTTCTAAGCTCCCTCTGCCCTTCAGCACCAGAAGAGAAAATAGTACAAGACAAACAATGGCCAAAGCCAAAAATGGGCAAACTATTCGGACGCGCTCCCTGCCCCCCTCCGCAACCCCGCCACGGATGGGTGTTGTGAGGAAGAAGCTTCGAGTCCAGCAGCTGCTTTTCACAATTCCACCCAAGAGCAAGTGGAGAAGACGTGGCAGCGGGCGAGAAAAAGACTACCGGTCCATCAGGAAGGAGGGCAAAGCTGCCAAAAAAAAGGCCTGTGACAGCTGGGACCTCTCAGATGCCACCCCTCCAAAGCCCAGCACCCCTGCAGACAGTGAGGTCCACTGCTCCCAGCTATGGCTGGGGGATTCTGGGAGCTGAAGTCTCACAGCTCTTAAAGAGGGGCCAAGGTTGGCTTAGTCCAGTAGGCCCTTGCAAAAAGCAAACTTGTGCAGGTCATGACTTCGGGCAACGCATTAAGGACGCCCCAAATGGGTGCCCCCTCCTACAATAAAATTCAGTAGCTCGTTCTCGACATACGACAGTTCGTTCGGTGACCGTTCCAAAAGTTGCATGGGGAACCTGGCCAACTGGTCACATTTCAAGACGTTTGGCAGCTGACGCACAGTTATGACGGTGGCACAGTGATCCCCTTTTGCGACCGTCCGACAAGCAACGTCAATGGGGAAGCTGGATGCAATTAGCAACATGGGACTAATTTAGAGCACGGTGCAGTGATTCACTTAACAATGGTGGCAAGAAAGGCCGTAAAATGGAACAAAGCTCACTTAGACATGTCTTGCTTAGCAACACAAAGGTTGGTCTCAATTATAGTCATAAAGTCGAGACTACCTGTAACTCTCTGCTAACCAATTTCTTTTCCTTCCTTGGACACAATCGTCAAACCCAGTTCTATGTTAATTTAGGAACAATGCCGGGGAAAAAACCAAATTATCCAGGCCCATAAATGCATTTCCTCTCCCTGTAAATGCATTAATGGTTTCCATAGAAGAGAATTTGGCCAGTGCCATCAGATCCCTGCCAGGCTTAAAACGTTGCGGTCGTCACACCAGAGATGCTCCTAATCGAATTCATACTGCACGATATTAGCAAAGGGGCTTGCAGCCGCCTTGGTGAAACAGCCAACTTGGAGAGGAGGGGGGTCCCAAGCTCCCTCCCCCAATAAACCTGGTTACTCCTCATCTCTTTAATGATAATTGTCACTGTCGCAATGTTAAGAACCGAAACAGATGAGCTGAAAATAACACAGAGGCTTTAATTATAGCAATAACTATGCACAGAGGGTTTAACAGACACAAGAAATATATATATACATATACATATACACACAGACATATACACACATATATATAGACACACATGCACACAGTTGTGCTCATAAGTTTACATAGCCTGGCAGAATTTATTATTTCTTGGCCATTTTTCAGAGAATATTAAAAAACTTTTCTTTCACTCATGGTTAGTGGTTAGCTGAACCCATTTATTATCAATCAACTGTGTTTACTCTTTTTAAATCATAATGACAATAGAAACTACCCAAATGACATACATACATACATACATACGTACGTAGGTAGGTCTAGGTGTGTTCGGGACTTTTCCCGTGGAAGATTAAGAGTATCTTACTCTTAATCTTCCACGGGAAAAGACCCGAACACACCTAGACCTACATACCTGTACCCGTGAAAATCTACATCTCCATGACTGCCGCGGAGGCAGAATTGGAGGGCAAAATTACATTTTCCTTACAGAAGGAAAACCTTTCTGAACAACTAAACAACAGGGATCAGAGCAAAAAAAAAAAAAAGCGACGGTTAAATCTCATGGCCAAGTTCTCAATTCAAAGAAGTTTCTGTGCTTCATTTCAGTGTATTTGCCAAATCAGAATGGAATATCGGCAGCAAACTTATCTTGATGTTCAAGAATTCTCTGTCCAGAGGTACCTTTTGTTCCAATCATAAATTCCTCTTGGGTTCTATTAAGGTTGCGAGGTCGCAACCCTTCTGCAAATTCAAAGCACAAGAGTAGCAGGCCTCACATTCTGCAGGCTTTATACTTCAATCACTCATGGGAGGGGAAGGGGGGAAATGGACCCACGCGAGGTCAAAGGCAACAATTCTTTTATAAATAATTCTGAAAATAAATGGGCTGTCCTGGTTTGAACTCCGGGCCATTTTTGACAAGTTTTTAGCAGGTTACAGCATAAGCCTACTATTTATTTTGCTTTGAACTGCTTCACTTAGGAACTGCTGTCTGCATCAAAGAAGGATGAAAGCTCTGGGTAAATGTATTTACATATTTCTTACCCACAAAACGCTATTTGACATTGTGACTCGAGAGAGATTAGAAGGGAGCCAAGTCATGCTGAGAGCCAGCGCACCCTGTAGAGCCCAGCTTTTCCGACTAGTCCTATTAAATTGATATGTGTGTGTGTGTGTGTATACATACACACATACATACATACATGTTTCATTGCCTGACAGGGATTTATGCTGACAACTAAACAGGAACATTAAACACAAATATGAGCTCCCAAAATTCCCACCAACATTACAAGCAGTTGTACAAAATTGATGCCTGTTTTCAACGGAGGGTCCAGAATTAAGGCTACTGTTGATGTACAATCCATAGAGATTTACTGTACTACTTTGTTCCACTGAAATGAAATACATACAGCCGCTAAATTTAAAGCAATCCCCATGGTCAAAGTCTTCTGCAATTGATCCAACGTGAAAGTTGGCTTAATGCATGCACTGTTAGGTCCTCTTAGGTGTAACCATGATTTGCTAGAGGAGCCGTCACGAGTCCTACCAAGCCTTCAGGCCTTTGCTTGTGGCGAAAGCAAAGCAAAGCAAAGCAACCACACTGAAGCTCCAAATATCAGGTCAGTCTCTTAAAAAGAGTTTTCAGAATGAGCACCTGGGGGGGCTCAAAAGTCATTTGAGCGTGTTGGAATGGCCCTTGGTTCCTGAACTCCATTACGAGGCCCTCCAAGAAACTTGGAAAGCTCTTTCCATCCCACAATGCATTTTCCCTTGGCAAGAGAACTGGGCAATTTCCTGCTCCCCTCCCAGAAGAGCCTTTGTCCACCATCATTGTATCGCCTGGAATGGAGTTCTCGTCTGAGATTAACTGGCTAAGATCAACCTCCTTGCAGCCCATTATAGGAAAACCCTCCTTGAAAGATCCCTGGCCGTTTGGCCCCACTGACCTTAAGGGGGAGGGGAGGTGATGGCCAACTGGTTGTTTTATGCTGGTCAATAGCGAGGAGCTTTTGTGCGGACACGCAAATGTCCCTGGCATGCTGCCTAAAATTCCGCCATCAGAGACACATCCGTTCCTTCCCTAGATGGTCCTCCACTGGCAGGCGCCATGTCAAAGGCCATCCAACGCACTTAGGCTTATGACAGAGGCATGTCCACCATCTTTCACACCTCGGGGAGCCTTGACATCAGCTATAGAACACGGTGTCTGTTCCCTTGGAAGAGCTATGCTTTTCTGTCCGGTGGCTATGCGGATTGGCGGCTGGATGTCCTGCAGAGGAACGGTCTGGTCACTGCAAGATGGACTAGACACCGAAGATTTACGTCCACTTTTCTTAGCGAGGCAGGCAGGCCTCACACCTTCCCCTGCCTTGGGAAAGAAAACCCATCGTGTAATCTAAAGCCTGCTTTTTTTCTAGAAGTAGTCACGGCTTTCCATCAGCTCCTTTTTCAGATAGTTTTTTTTGGGGTGACACAACCGCTGCTCTCCACTGGCTGTGCTACATACAAGACGTGCCAGGTGACCAGGGCTTTGGCAGTTGGCCACTTGGATAGGCTGGGAGATTGGGGAGGAGAGTGGATTATCAGGCCTCCAGGGGCAGCACAGAGGAGCCCAGTGGTCTCTTCTCTACCCTGAAGCCCTACAGAGAAGAGCTGAAGGCCACTGTGAAACCTTCCGTGGCTAACAATTCTGGCCTCAAGGCTTGGTGAAATGGAAGGAGCCTGTTTGGGGGGGTATACTCTGTACTGAGGAAAAGAATGCCATGGTCAGAAACCGCCCGCTGATACTACAAGCCATCTAGAGCAGGGGTCTCCAACCTTGGCCCCTGGAAGCCTGGTGGACTTCAACTCCCAGAATTCCACAGCCAGCTTTGCTGGCTGTGGAACTCTGGGAGTTGAAGTCCGCCAGGCTTCCAGGAGCCAAGGTTGGAGACCCCTGATCTAGAGGAACTACAAATGAAGAGCCCGTCTCTCTTCAGGGCATCAGCTTAGCAATATGATGATGCAACTCAGCAGTTTCCAAACTTGGCAACTTAAGATTTGTGGACTTTAATTCCCAGAATTCCTCAACCAGCCGTGCCAAGTTTGGAGAGCCCTGATGTAACTCATCAGTACAATACTTCAGTTCGGAGTTGAAGAACCAAAGAAGCTTCTTGGGTGAGAAGTGGAACGTTTTTCAGGAAGAAAAAAAACAAGCAAGAAAGTCCACTTGCCTTTTTGGAAAAAGCACCCATGGGACAACCATGATCTGGATTGATTGAGAATCTCCACAGACATTTAAACTTGGAAAAGAAGGGAACTCTATGTCGACAAAATCCAGCTTTTGTTTTCTTCTGCTTACTTTCCAAGCTTTAAATGCACGTCAGGAACTAATTCAGGCTTGACAGTAGCTCAAAATATGGAAGCAACACACAAACCCACCAGAAAAGCATTTAAAAATCCATCATTATGTAGTAAATAAAAGTTCTCACCAGCTACTTCCACGATATCACCAGGGATGATGTCTCTTGCTTTTATCCTTTGTACACTTTTCCTGTCTTGGCGATAAACTTTCCCCATTTCAGGTTCATATTCCTTAAGAGCTTCAATGGCGTTTTCAGCATTTCGCTCCTAAAAACATCAGGATCAACAGCAGGGGCTCAGTAATTCTACATATATATTGTTTAAAAAAAACTACTGCGCTGAGCAGCTGGCCTCCAAGTTTGCCATTTAATAAATAATCTAGGATCATCCACTGACATCGTATTGCTGCTGCTGCTGCGGCTAAGCCGAGGGAGCAGCCTGCAAAATTTCACTGTCAAATGTACAGGATAAATGCTGCAATTTTTCTGGTGTGCATAAAGCGAAAAAGGAGATAATCTAAAAGCTGAAGTCCCTTTTTAACTGCGGATTCTTATCTCTCTTAAAATAACTCAGATTCAAAGTGTACTTCTTGACTAAATGGGTAACTGATAAATTTGACAACTCAGAGTTACAACTCGGTAATTAAGTTCCTTTATACTTTCTCTCCTTGCAGCATTTGGCCCTCTCCAGCAGTGTGTGTTCATTGTTCTGATTGAGGCCAAAATTGCAGGGAGAGGGAGGGAACACACGCAACTGTTCCCACAACTTCAACACATTTCACACTCGTGACTTGTTAACAAAGTGCTTTCTATCAACACAATACGGTAATAGAGTTGGGATTTTGAGACCAGGACCTTGTAATGCCTCATGAGCATTTCCTCAATTCTTTTTGGAAGGAACCCCAAGGGCTTTTGAGACAACACAACTGCCCCTTACTGCTAAAACCTTGCTAAATTATTAGTTTGTTGTGAAAAGGCCAGCAGCCAAATGAGAAACATCTGCCCGTGGTGTCTGCTGTTACACTTGGAGATGTGGAACCCAAATTAAGTGGAAAATATATCCATCTAAAAGGAATGTATGTTTGTGGGTATTTCGCTTGTCACAGACAGGAGATAAAGACTAGGGAGGATAATCATGAGAAGGTGGTTTCAATCTGTTGCTTTTCAAGTGAAGAAATAGAACTTTTAAGTCACCTCGTCCATTTTCAGAAGCAAAAAACATTAAACTGTCACGTTAGCAGACAGATGATTAGTGAATATTACAGCTTTTTATAGCATTGTTCTATCATAACAGCTGCATTTTCATCTGAGTGCTGGAAGAATTCTTCACTTAGCTCCAATAATTTTTTTTGCTCTTAAAAGGCGGAGTTCGTATCAGTACTGGGTGGTGGTGGTGTAGAGGGCAATAATTTGTCTTTTTTAATAGACATAAATCTAACAGGAAAAGATTCTCAGCTATTCCAATGCATCAACTGTAAATTAAATCGCTCTAGGGTTTATTATTTTTTATCATTTAAAAACTTCCTCTCTCTTGAGCTTCCATACCACCTTAGTTGACATCCTCCAGTTCCTATGGCAACAATACCCTACGACGAAAGATGAAGTATAGGCAAATTATGACTTTCTCATATGACCAAGATGAAAAAAGGAGGTAGGGTATATTCATGCCAGAAATGTCACTCGCATCTAGGAAGCAAGCTATTAATATTCAGTACTGTATAACTTAGTGGCAGGACTCAACCACAAGTATTGAACTGTTATGTCCTACAAAACGAGAGCCCAAATCACTGTTGGCAGCAAGCCGCATCCACCTACCCTCTTGCAAAGGAAAGCAGAGGTCAACTCAGGCTGCAGGCTGGGGAATTCTGGGAATTACAGTTCACATGTCTTACACTTGCCAAGGTTGAGAAATACTGCTCTAATACGTTATTGTCGTAACTTGTTTTGATATTCTCTCATGGAAAATTTGGGTAGGAATAGAAGGCAAACATGGTATGTGCCCTGATACAAGGATATATTTTGGTGGATGCAGTGGCTTGAGTAAATTGCACGGGGTGTCATATACTGGATATACAGAACATTTCCCAAATAAATTAAAATGCTTAGTGGCTCTCAGTTTTCAGAGATTTATCCTGAAATCTAACCCACACAATCTTAATTTATGTCAATGACATTCTAGGGTCCCTTTTCTCTGACAAAGGGTGGAACTCATCCCTGCTTTTACTAAGGAAAGATACAATTGATGGTTAAGCATTAAAAAGTCCAAAGTCTCTTTGCTGGACTGAATTAGATATACGGTTATTTGGAACCTATCTTATCTTTACAACATCCAGCAACTCTCTAAGAATGACAAAGGTTTAACCTAATTTCAGAGCTCATCTCCGCTTTCAACTTTTTCTTAATAAATATTATGGTGACTCTAAGTGACTTAAAGCAACCTGCCAAAATAGCACATGACTTTTCAATTTTTCCAAGCACAATTTTTTCTTTGCTTACCTGCCACACCCCCACAATTGCATTAGCAACTAAGATGAGTAAGATTACAAAAGGTTCTACAAAGGCTGTGACTGTTTCTTCTCCTTCTTCAAACCAAGCCAACACCTGCAAAAGAGATTAGATAACTCGGTGAAGTTACAGGCATGATTCAGTGGCATGTTCTGCGCGACAACTTGAATTTTAGCCCTACGTTTACTCTGTGGGTGGTTTCCCAGATCGATTGTGTAATTCCAAAATGTCCGCTGACTCACTTGAGCGCACCTGAAAAGCAAATTTGATTACCAGGAAGTAATTGCCTCACCTGCGCTTTTCAAGTAGCTCTCTGCTTTTAAATTTATTTGTGGATCAGATTAGGCCTGTCTGTTGCTTTTTGTTTTCAAAACAAATGGCGCTGTAAATAAATCCGATTTGGGTTAGAATAACCCGACAGGAATGCCACCATGGCATTCCTTGTTCCTAAATCACCCCTTCCTAAAGAAAAGCCTACGTGGCAATCTAAGGAGCTCCTCTTCAAAATCAGGAGACATAATCCGTGTGGGTTACTTAAAGATAAAAGCATTTAACAGAGAGCAAATTCTCCACTAGTGTTTTTATGCTTGGTCAGCTTGCCAAGAATTGAATGGCAGACAGATTTGATCTATCTGTCCACCGGACTCTCAGTTAGTGTTATGGTCTGCTGCTCACCCCAGCACCATTTCCAGGAGCCGAGAATCTCCTTTCTATTTCAACTTCAGGCTGGCTGGCTTCCGAGATCTTGACTTTTCCTGATGGCAAGAGATTCTGTTCCCTTTCAAGACTCATCAAGATCTTGGGGGGAGAGGAGAGGAGGAGGAGAGCGGACATGTGCTAAGCCACCAAGTCCTTTCTTTGGGATTATCTAAGAAACCAACTTTTGATGGTGTCTTTTACAGTGTTATTCCAGCCACTTGGCTCAACCAAGCTCACTTGTAGTAACTAAACGGCTTAATCCAATATATGATCCCATCATTTTGTAGTGAACAGCAGCTTCCCCGGATCAAGAATGAACTACATCTAAAGCCAAAGAGAGTTAATAATTAAGGCTAAAGGGTCCCCGAAACCATTATTGTGGGATTGCAGGGCTCAAAGTTAGCTTGCATTTTTTCCTGGTTTAAAACAAAAAGGGTGTTAATTTTAATTAAGAACCACACACCACACTAAATAATGGTTTACTGAACCAGGATGTATTTTGTAGGAAGCAATTGGCTGAAGACACACAGCAGTCTAAGCCATAACCAAGCCAGCTTTACAGAGGATTTGCATGTCTTGGAACTCACTCTAAAATATACCTCGGAAGACAATGTTAAGACGCTCTGGAAGACGTCCTTTAACTCTGGGACACCTCTCTGAAGCTAACTCATTGTTCTGACAGCGTGACAATATTTCCACAAGCTCCAGTACAGCTTCGTAAAATCATTGTTTCAAAAATCAAAAAGGAGTTTAAACATGTTCTTCTTAGAACAAAACACGGATCAAAGGAGTTTAGAAGTCCTATACCGTGGGTTTTTTTGTACTTGCTGAAAATTAAGCGTTCTGGAATATTTACCCCAAGCGTCTGAGTTACTCAGCATTAGGAATTTAACTGTTAAGAAAAAGAATGGATATGCCATGTATTCTTCCTGTCCCCTCCTGAACTTTCTAGTTCCAAGGATCATGTTACTGAAAAAGGCACACGGGGTGACGGACCAAACTACCAACATTGACTCGCAAAATGCCAATTTAGGCCTTATGAGTAACTGAAAGTGACTTGGTAGCTTGCATCAAAGGCTGCAATGATTCATGAAAGGCTCATATTATGTTGGATATATTGAGCAACAGGAAGTACAGAGCAACTGACTTGAAGAATGCTGAAATCCGTCTTGGGAAGTCATTCAGCACCAAGTCATTGTTCAGATCTCTTTTAAAGAAAGAAGGCCACAAAAGAAGCTACGGAGGAGGCCGGGGGCGGGGGGGGGGGGGGGGGAGAGATTCAGAGCAGCTTCTCTGCTGCTTTCCCTAAAGGGGTGACTCAGTGGGTTTCCAGATGAGAGGAAATTGGGACAAGGAGTATAAAGCCTAAAGGCTGGATGATCCAAAAAAAAAAAAAAGTGGTAAAACGGGAGAAAATATCTGGTTTTTCTGTTTGATAAAATGGTAGATGGTGCCCCGTTAAACACAAAGCTGTGTGAATTCATACAGCACAATGAATCCTAATTCTTGGATGGGGGGGTAGACTAGATGACCTACAAGGTCACTTACAACTCTGCTATTCTTGATTTACAAAGCGCACCAAGTCCAAAGTAAACATCAGGTTGCAGTTCTGTAAAACATGTGAATGGAAACACCAGTTTTTCTTCTTACTGGAGCTGAAGTGTAAAAGGCAATTTCGAAATTTGCAGAGGACACAGATGTCTGCAGAGCCAAGCAAAAGGCAAGTCCTAAACCTTTTAGAAATCAGATGTCCTGTCTTGACCCAGACTGAAATAATAGAAGAGCACTACAGGTGGATTTAATGTCCCAAATTTGACTCCCAAGTTCTGTAAAAATAAGTACAGCAACTGTCATTTACCCCTCTGATGAAACTCCAACAATGAAGCTTTGATGCAGGTATTCAATACCTTAATATTAGTCTTTGAATTTACAACACTGAAGCAACAGATTTTTCTCTTCTACTACACAATCCGTACTGGCAATCTATACCAGAGGGAAATCATATACATGTTTTTCTTTTGATTTTTAGTTCAGGAAAATCCTTTTTCTTCCCACTTCAAAGCGCACAGACCAGACTTAACCAATTCTGTCTCTTTGAGATGGGCAAGACCAGGCAATCCAGGAGCTGAAATGCAACACAAGGGACAGGCTATGTAAAAAGGTCAAAGCAATGAGTCTACAAAGCATATGGTGAAGGGGAGGGACATTGGTCGGTTTTTGAAATGACAATCATACATCAGGATACCGTGTCATTAGGTATGCCAACAAATTTCAGCGTTAGGAAGCTCCAGGATCTATATGTACTGTAAATCTAAGCCACAAGTGAATTTTCAGGACACCAGCAACACCGATTTTCGGTTTTAACTGTGATTGTGACAAACTGCCATACTGATCTGACACTGCACTGGACTTGGAGCTAGCATTTTCAAGGACAATTACCTCCTCTGAGGAACTTTCTTTGCCTGAACCTCCACACTGAGCTACATTTTGAGTGTTTCATGTGGCTTCAAGATACAAATTTACACCAATTGCACCTTCCCCTTCTCTTCAAAATACAGCTACAAGTAAAAGTAGAGGTCTTCCCAGGTAAACATGCAAAAAGTTAAAATCCTGGAAAACAGCTACTAAGCTCAATGAAGCCAACTTTAAGCACGATACCTAATTTTGAGTTACTTTGCAGTACTTGACTCTAGGTAATGTAAAGGAACTAAGTGCTGTTATGCAATTTACAGAGAGACATGATGTCTAATGGTATCTAACAGAAGGCATAGGGAACATCTGTTCTTCCTTCCTTCCATTAAAGCGGAGTCATTAAAGTTAGGTTTTCTCTATTACACCTCGGCTTGTTTTGGTCCCTTTGATGAATTTGGAGGAGCTTATTAAATGTTAACATTTTCCTCTTTTCAAATTCTCTGTAGGACCATCTGGCTCCCTTAGGAGCTTACTGATTTTGCCCATATTTCACTTAAAATTAAAGCAAGTGAATATTTCCTAGAATAAATAATCCTGACAAATTATTCCACATAAATCCTTCAGGGGGGATTGCCAGCCATCAGTCTAAGTTATTCCCATGTTCTTATGAGTCAACTCTCCCTAACAAGTGTTGGAGAAAGATAAAGCTGTTAATAGAAGGAAATGGTGGGAACTGTTTGCTATGATGCCAAACTATTAGATACAGAGACATCTTTGAAATAAAGAAAACCACCAAGGCTACGCACCATTTAAAGACTATGCAAATTCTAAGAGGTCTGCAATTTTTTCCATTGCAGCCCTTAAAATAAAAATCCATTATAACAGAGCTTGTCTAACAGCACAGGTATCCAAATTCTCACGTTTCCAAATAGCATTAGGCTAAAAAATGGGTTTAATGGATTATTTTATCACTTGTCTGAACTCACTCAGGGGCACAAGAAGTTCAAACCTTTCATTAAGATTGCTGAAAGTATGGTACATTTCTCATTTAGTTTTGCTGATGGGGAATATCAGCAGCCGTTCTTCGGGGGGGGGTTGTGGTTTTTTTGGCTTAAAAGGCAGGGAATAAATTAAGGGAATGAAATAATCATGCCTTTTGGAGGCAAGATTGATGGGAACATGCACACCAGTTGCTAGGGAACACAAGAAGGAATGATCTTTTTAAGCAAGGAGCAACTTTTACAGACACAGACTAATATTTCCTCTTGGTTTTATCATTGAGGTTCATGTCTTTACAATCAAAGATTTAGCTGAAACGTACAAAAAAATAAGGGATCAGTTAATGTTGTGCAATTAATTGGGCTGCTTCTGCTTTGCAAATGTTCCTTTCCTTCCCACCTCATTGCAATTTCCTTTGACATAACATTGCTCAACCTTTGGCATTTTCAGATGCGTGGACTTCAACTCCCAGAATTCCCCAGCCAGCATGGCTGGGGAATTCTGGGAGTTGAAGTCCACCCATCTGAAAATGCCAAAGGTTGAGAAACAACTCTAAAGGATCCAACCTTTTTTCTTTCTTTGTTAAATTCACTCTAAGCAGAAAAAAGAAAGTGAAGACTCGTAGCCCTGAACTTAGCTTCTTGCTATATATATTATAAATGTGATTAGCTGCCATGTTTTATCCTATTCAGATTAAAATCTTCCTCTGCACAGTTATCTGGGAACAAGTTTCACTTGAATTCACTCTTGCCAACCTGTCATCCCGGTATTAACGTGATTGTTTGCTGGAGTCACAAGTAGGAGCTGCTACAAAGGGGATGATTGAATATCAGCCCAGAGAAGAGAGATAATGTCAAAGGTGGAACGTGGTGTCTGGATGCTTAGCGTGACGTAACGCTTATTCGACTTTATTTCTGTTAGACGAGTAAGATGATCCCTCATATTCCAATAAGTGAACCTTATCTGTGTTGCATCTGTTATTCTTCGGCCTCCGAAGAACAATTGTAGGGACTAGCCTTATGGTTTTGACCGCCACACTTGAAGGACAGAAAGTCATTTTTGTTCAAATAACGACTCGTCCTTCCCTCTGCACCCACAAAATGAGGCCAGACCTGCAAAATCTAAAACAAGGGAAGGTCTTCCCAACTGTGGAAGTCATCTGAACATCGTCTACTGGCATATAGCACGAGCACTTAGACTTACATACCGCTTCATAGTGTTTTACAGAACTCTCTAAGCAGTTTACAGAATACTGCTCCCAACAGTCCTCATTTTACCGACCTCGGAAGGATGGAAGGCTGAGTCCTATGGTCATATACAGACCACTACGGTTCTCTAGTCCACAATAGCCTACGAAAAGGATTGCTTTCTGAGCCCAAGTAGGCAAGTGACTGCTGTGCTTTTTCTACATTAATGACACTCTGTTCTAACATCTCATTAGAAATCATTAAGAAGGCAGCAATTAGGGCATTTCCCCCCACAATTCTTTCAGCATTAAGTGGGATGCTTCAGACATCATTTCAGAGTTTTGACTCATTATGACTGAGGTTTCTTGTTGTCCCGTTTTGCCAGGAAAAAGTATTCCCAAATCAGGGAACCTCCAATCATGGTTTAATTTAGCAAGATTCCTGCATAGGAATCTCTGGCTCTTCTAAGACGCCATGAAACCGAGAGAGAGAGAAAACACCTTTGTTACAACAGCAGCAAGTGACAGGTTCCCATTAAGGCATCATGGTCAGTAAAACAGAAGGCACATCAAAGCAAGGAAACTGGGCTGTGAGTACCAGCATGCCTGCTGAGAATCAAAGTTTGTTTTGTCATCAACACCAAGTCAACGCGTAGAAGGAAAAGCGAGGAAGCAGACGGGTGTTAAGTTTTGGAAGCACCGTACAACTTACAGTGGATAAACCTGGAACTGAATACAAACAGGTCAAATTTAACCCAACATATTGGTAATGATAACTATTAAAAGTAAAGGAATGCAAGGACTGCAAAGAATGGAAAGCTATTTACTGCTGTGGAATTAACACTCTCTCAATTAAACTCAGAAATAGCACAACAGGTCACAAAGAAATATTCACTACTTGTTTTGGAAATTGTTCTCCAGGCTACTTTATGTCATGGTAACAAGAGCGGTGTTCTGGGCTGGGAATTTCAAATCATCTTCAAGACTGATATTTTTTGCTGTATATACATTGCCCAATCTCATGGTTGTATGTACAATTTTAGTACAAGGATGAAACA